>ML661241.1:1016484-1038029 GCA_007570785.1 Antilocapra americana
ATCACTTCTATTTCTGCTGTAGAGAATAGAAAGATAAAAAATGTCCTGTATGAATATGGCATAGTTTTGAGTAGCTATCCTGGATATATTTCATATCTCTCCTGCAGATCCACCATCCTCCAATCTCCACCTTCTCTGGGCCTTGGATAAAGGGCCTCAGTGGACTGTACTGACAGTCTCCCTTCTGCTCTGGCTTCTTATTGGATATAGCCAATGAGATGTATGTCAGAATATCAGAAAGCTAGTGAAAAGAGAGGTCATTCTACAAGTTGGTTGTGGTTTCATTTCTTTACTTAAGACTAGAGATCCTGCTTTATTTCTGTTCTGGGAACCATGTTATCATCTTTATCCCTTTAGCTCTAGTGTTGGTGATGTATCTGTGCTGTTGCTAGCTGATATTATTAATGAGAACTTGATTTTCCTAACCCCGTTATTTATTTTAACACTGTTAACACTTTAAACACATTATTGCGTTACCCTGAATTATCCTATTTGATTATATGCTGTTTCTTGCTGGAACCCTAACTTATATGGTGGCTTTACTGGACACTGTCCTATTTATTACCAGAAAGAAGGAATTCATAGGATACTCCAAAAGCAAAACTCTGATTTTTTAGGGTAGATTTTACCCAATATTTACTGACATATATAAGGATCCTATAGAATTGGTCAGCTCCTTCAGTGATTTAGGAATATGTATGTTTTGTAATCAGTTTATCTGGGTGTTCATATGAGAGATGCACTTTATATGGATGCTGTATCAGTTACAGTAGGTTAAGCTTATGCTGTAGTAACAAATCTCAGGAGGTTAACAGAACAAAAGTTTATTTTTCACTCAGCTGCAATTTTCTGGGGGTCTGAGTAATATTGCAGGGTTGTCTGTTTTCTACGCAGTAATTCAACAGTCTAGCAATATTGTAGTTCCATGACCCCAACCTAAGATCTTATCCCTAGTATCCTAACATAAGAAGGAGATTATAGAATTGTTCAGGGACTTTTTACTCCTTCAAAACATAAGTGACACAATCATGTTTCATTGATGGGTGCCAATCATAAAGCCCTGTCAAACTTCTAGGCAGTTATGAAGAGGTTTTTGAATACCCCTAAAGGAGGCTCATAGGCCTTAGGAATAAGATTTCATTAACCTATCTACCTCAGGTTCTATAATAAGATATATTTTATAGCTGAGGTGGGTACTTGGTCACACAAATTTCAATGTTTTCCAAGCTAAAATTATTACAGCTTTGGTTTTCCATTTGTCTCTTAGGGTAAAGCCAAAATGTTCATGTAGCAAAATCTTTGACTTACCCCATTTTCTACCTCCTTTGATAATTTATCTTCCTTGGTAGTTGTTGTTGTTCAGTTGATATGTTCTGCCAGCTCTTTGTGATACCATGGATTGCAGCACACCAGGCACCTCTGTCCCCAACTATCTCCCAGGGTTTCCTCAAACTCATGTCCATTGAGTTGGTTATGTAATCTAACCATCTCATCCTCTGCTGCCCCCTTCTCCTTTTGCCTTCAAACTTTCCCAGCATCAGGGTCTTTTCTATCTGAGGTCTTTTTGGCTCTTTATTTACATCAGGTGGCCAAAGTATTGGAGCTTCAGAAACAGTTCTTCCAATAAATATTTAGGGTTGATTTCCCGAAGGATTGACTGGTTTGATCTCCTTGCTGTCCAAGGGACTCTCATGGGTCTTCTCCAGCACCACAATTTAAAAGCATCAATTCTTTGGTGCTCAGTGTTCATTATGGTCCAACTCTCACATCCATACAAGACTACTGGAAAAACCACAGCTTTGACTATATGGACCTTTGTTGGCAAAGTGAAATCTCAGCTTTTTAATATGCTGTTTGTCATAGTCTTCCTTCAAAGGAGCAAGTGTCTTTTAATTTCATGGCTGCAGTCACTGTCTGCAATGATTTTGGAGCCCAAGAAAATAAAATCTGTTACTGTTTCCAATTTTCCCCCATCTATTTGCCATGAAGTGATGGGACCAGATGCCATGATCTAATTTTTTATAATTTCAAGTTTTAAGCCAGCTTTTTCAGTCTCTTCTTTTACCCTCATCAAGGGGCTCTTCAGTTCCTCTTCACTTTCTGTCATTAGAGTGGTATCATCTGAATATCTGAGGTTATTAATATGTCTCCTTGCAATCTTGTTTCCAGCTTGTGATTCATCTAGCCTAGCATTTCATGTAATGTACTCTGCATATAATTTAAATATTCAAAGTGACAATATACAGCCTTGCCATTTTTCTTTCTCAATTTTGAACCAGTTGGTTGTACCATATCTGCATGACTCACATGCAGATTTCTCAGCAGACAGTTAAAGTGATCTGTTATCCCCATCTCTTTAAGAATTTTCCACAGTTTGTTGTGATGCACACAGGCAAAGGCTTTATCATAGTTAGCAAATCATGAATAGATCTTTTCTCTGGAATTCCTTTGCTTTCTTCATAACAAATGTTGGCACTTTGATCTCTGATTTCCTCTGCCTTTTGAAAATCCAGATTGTACATCTGGAAGTTCTTGGTTCATGTACTGTTGAAGTGTAGCTTGAAGAATTTTGAGCATAACCTTGCTAGCATGTGAAATAAACACAATTGTACAGTAGCTGGAACATTCTTTAACATTGTCCTTCTATGGGATTGAAATGAAAACTGACCTTTTCCAGTCCTGTCGCCACTGCTGAATTTTCCAAATTTGTTGACATATTGAGTGTATACTTTAGCAGAAATATCTTTTAGGATTTGAAATAGCTCAACTGGAATTCCGTCACCTCCACTAGCTTTGTTAATAGTAATGCTTCCTAAGGTCCTGGACTTGCTAAGAACTTCCCTGGTGGCTCAGATGGTAAAGCATTTGCCTACAATGTGGGAGACCCAGGTTCAATCTCTGAGTCGGGAAGATCTCCTAGAGAAGGAAATGGCAGCCCACTCCAGTACTCTTGCCTGGAAAATCCCATGGATGGAGAAGCCTGGTAGGCTACAGTCCATGGGATTGCAAGAGTCGGACATGACTGAGCGACTTCACTTTCCTAAGGTCCATTTGACTTCACACTCCAGGAGGTCCAGCTCTATGTGAGTGACCACACCATTGTGATTATCTGAGTCATTAAGACCATGTTTGTCTATTTTTTTCTGTGTATTCTTGCCACCTCTTCTTAATCTCTTCTGCTTCTATTAGGTCCTTACCATGTCTGTCTTTTATCATGCCCATCCATGCATGAAATGTTCTCTTAATATCTCCGATTATTTTGAAGAAATCTCTAGTCTTTTCCATTCTATTGTTTACCTCTATTTATTTGTATTGTTCACTTAGGAAGGCCTTCTTATATCTCCTTCTATTTTGTGGAGCTCTGCATCCAGCTGAGTCCATCTCTCCCTTTCTCCCTTGCCTTTCACTTCTCTTCTTTCCTCAGTTATTTGTAATGTCTCTTCAGACAACTACTTTGCCTTCTTGCCTTTCTTTTCCTTGGGAATGGTTTTGGTCTCTGCCTCATGTATAGTGTTACAAACCTCCATCCATAGCTTTTCAGGCACTCTGTCTACCAGATCTAATCTGTTTAATCTATTCATCACCTCCACTGTAGTATGAAGAGATTTGATTTAGGTCATACCTGAATGACTTAGTGATTTTCTCTATGTTCTTCAATTTAAGCCTGAATTTTGCAATAAGGAGCTGGTGATCTGAGCCATAGTCAGCTCCAGGTCTTTTTTTTTTCCTGACTGTATAGAGCTTCTCCATCTTTAGCCACAAAGAACATAATCAATCTGATTTTTATATTGGCCATCGGTTATCTCCATGTCTAGAGTTGTCTCTTGGGTTGTTGGAAAAGGGTGTTTACAATGATGAGCATGTTCTCTTGACAAAACTCTATTAGCCTTTGCCTTGCTTCATTTTTTTTTACTATAAGTCAAAACTTGCCTGTTATTCCAGATATCTCTTGACTTCCTACTTTTGCATTCCAGTCCCTTATGATGCAAATGATATCTTTTTTGGCATTAGTTCTAGAAGGTCTTTTAGGTCTTCATAGAACCAGTCAAATTCAGCTTTTTCAGCATCAGTCATTGGGGCATAGACTTGGATTACTGTTATGTTGAATGATTTGCTTTGGAAAAGAACCAAGATCATTCTATCATTATTGAGGTTGCACCAAGTACTGCATTTTGAACTTTTTTTGTTGCTTGCTAGATCCTATATGAGACCTTAAATACTAAATTTTGCCACTAGCTAGTGTGTTTTCAGCTTCTGGAAGATTTCTTCTTAGCAGTGGAAATTTAGTATTTTGAGATAAGAGCACAACATAGAATTCCTAAATGTGTGCTTTTTAAACCTAAATAAGCAAGCTCATTGTAAACATCAAGTCACTATTTCATGCAACATTGTCAGAAGTAATATCTTCAAATTTACCTCACTGTCTAGAATAATATGATCATATAGGCCCATTATAAAATGTTGCAAAATACTTGAAAGCTTTCTCTCATTTACTTTATGCTTGGAGTTTTTCTCAATAGTGAGACATTTCACTCAAGTTTTGAACCTGAGTTATATATATAGCAGTCAGTGATTTGAGGCTCATAGCTGGATAGCTAATTTGTCTTGCTCCTAAATCTCTGATTCAGAGCCTGGGGCAAGTATTTCTAGGGATTTTGGACATTGCCTCATTGAAAAAAGCCTGCTTTTCTTTTTGACATTACTCTGAGGAAAATAAAAGATAACAAATGTTTATCTATGTAAATATCTCTATCTGTGTATACATATATGTGTATGTGTGTTTATTGATTATATTCTCTCTCTTCAGCATTCTTTTACTTTTGTTATTCCCATCCTGTTTTCTTACCTTGATCTTACCCTCCTCTATTCTTTGTCAATTACTGGTATCTTTTTTCTCCCCCTCTGTTCACAATTTCTTTCATTTTCAGCCTTGTTTTTCTCTATGTCTGATATTTGTTTCATTATTTTTCCTTTACACTCATTGGACTTTTTTCCATCTTCTCTCTCAAACTTCAGAGAATGGGCTGCATGTGGCTTGACTTCTACCCTCCATTGCTTTCCCTCTGCCTTCTTACTCTGCTTGTTGTCCACCTGAACTGGTTATGGCAGTAGTGTTTTTAAAGGCAGAGCCATTTTATTCAGAGATAGTGGATTGTGTGAAGGGTAGGGAAATGGTGTTACTGTCCTCCCATCTTCTTTGAATGGAATGTCCTATTTGCTATTAGTTTTCCTATACTGAGGAAAACCTAGCTTATGCATTTATCTTCTGAAAATAATTAAAAAGAGATTATTAATATTTTTTCTCCTTACCATGGAAACAAATAGACCAATTAGGAGACTTCATTCCCCCCTTCCCCATGTAGCAGTTGCTTTTTATAATCATCTGACCTTCTCTTTCTACCCCGTGCTATTCACTTCATGTAAAAGATCCACATTCACAATAGTCTTCCAGCTTTTGGCTTTGAGAGAAATGATATGCCCATCATGAATGAAAAATGTACTCTTTTGTTGGATTTAGTATCTTAGGGAACTGGCCAAATTCCAATTTGCTACCTAAAAACGACTGAGTCAGCTGTGTTCTTCTTCACTTCTTGTTAAATCTGCTGAGCTGTGTAGCAGCCTGGTGGTCTGCCTGTCACATTTTTCTTTAAGTGTAACTTTGTTCCTGAGGAGAGTGAAAGTACAGGAAGTGGATTCATGATATTTAGAGATTCTTGATGCTACAAAGTACCGAGTTTCCTAATTCAATGGAATAGTGGATTGCCCCATCAAATCTATTCTATTCTTAATTTTATTTAACTGAAAAAAACGTTAGTTCATCTATGTATTATTTACTTTAGCACTTCCAGCATGCCAGGTGCTTGTCTAAGTCTAAGGCAGAGGGCATACCTTCCCAGAGCTTATAGGACAGGAGGTTTTACTCTAAGCCACATATTGGAATCCCCTGGGAACTTAAAAATGTACTTAAGTCTGAGTTTCACTCTTAGAGTTTCTGATTTAATTGGTCTAGGTGGGATGGACATCAATTTTTAAAAGCTCTGCTGATGATTCTAATATTTAATTAAGGATGAGTCCATAAGTATAAGATAGAAGTTGTCAGCCTATGATCTCAAACCAACAGCATCAACACCAGTATTACCTAGGAACTTGTTAGAAATGCACATCATTGGGCCACGCTCTTATCTTACTAAATCAAAAACTCTAGGAGCGAGGCTCAACAATCTGAATTTTAACAAGCCCTATAGGTCAGTGATCTGTAAGCTTTTCCTATTAAAGATCATGTTGTACATAATTTAGGTTTGTAAACCATAGGTTCCTGTTGCAAAATCTCAGTTCTGCTATTAGTGCACTAAAGCAACCATAGACAATATATAAAAAGATGACTATGGCTGTGCTCCAATAAAGCTTTATTTATAGAACAGGGAGTTGGGCTGGATTTGGTCCTTTAATAATCATTTGTTGACCCCAGATCTAGATGATTCTGATACATGTGATGCATAGCCGAAAATGTTACCAGATATGATAGATTATTTTTTAGGGAAGTAAAGGGTGTCAATACAGTGCATCAGAAGACACTTAACTTGATTTGCTGGGTGAGAAAAAGATTCAAGTAAAAAGTATCAGCTAGTAAGAGTTAGATAAAAGGCAAGGATAGAGCATTCTTGGCAGAGGGAGCTTTCATGCTACATTTCCTGAATATGTATCCTCTATCCATTCAGACTTGCCTTCTCATTGTCTTACTGATCTGTCAGGGATACCCATGTCTCCATGAATTTTTATAACATTTCTCCTTCTTAGAATGTCCTTTCTTTTTTTTTTTTGTATGCACTTTAGTCTTACCTATTCTTCAAGTTTCGGTTCAGTTCAGATTGTAAAGGAAATTTAAAATGCCCTTCCTGTCTCCATATATGTGAGACATCAGACTGACTCCAGTTGCTCATGAGAAGCCAATGCAAAACCTTTAGGTCAAATAGTAAGAGAGCTGCTGAAATAAACTGCAAATTTGCAGGTCATATTGGAAGGAGTCAAAGACTTTAGGTGATTGATGGATAAATATTTAGTATTCAAAGACTTTAAGCAAATAACAAGAAATTTCTGGTTTTGTGATTAGAAATTGCTACAAGAAGGAGGTATTCCAGAGAACAAACTACATGGGATGAGATGAATGTTACACACACAAAAGAGAAACCAGACTAGACTAAAGTAGTCTAATAAACACTAAATCATTATAAGGTTTATTAGCTCTTCCTTAGTGAGGAAAAATGAAAGCTGATAAGCCCTTTATGGATGTTGATATTTTACCATTCAATGTAAATGTTTTTACTTTTCAATATAGATAGTGAATTTATATTTTCAGTATTTTATTATCCCAAAGTATTAAAAATATTTGAGTTCTACATTGAAATACCTTTTATATACTTTCAAATCAATACACCTACACCAGGCAGACTTTATTTGACTATTTAGACTTGCTTGCTAAGATTATACCAAATCAGAAAAGTAGCATCCATTATATGATTCTGCCTCATTGAGGCTTACTTCATTTTGAGTCTGCTACAAGTTACACAAAACCATGGAAAAGACAGAGAGGGTGAATGAGAGTGAGGAAGAAAGAGAGAGAGAAGAGAGAGTGTGTTTGTAAGGTTAATTAAATTTTTTTTTTTGACAGAAGCCATAAGAAAATGATAGGAGTCATGTTATGGCTGAAACTAGAAAATGTAAGACTTTATATTCTCTGCTAATTTGTTTAGAATTTATCCTGACAGATATGGTGAGACATTTAAGGGGAGTAATATGATTAATCTTATAATTTACAAAGAAATTCTAAAAATTATGTGAAGGAATAAGCTGGAGAGAGGTAATCACGGACAGGGAAAAGATGGTGAATTCCATTTTGGGTATGTTGTATTGAGGGACCTCTGAAACATAGGTAATTTTCCCTCACCATCCCGAAGCTTCCTGCATCAGTTTGTTAACTGGAGTCTTTCATTAAACTACTCACCTAATGAACTGAAAATTAACTATTAATAAATCACATATGCATTAGATAAACAAATATTAAAGCAAAAGGAATTTTATTGAACTCAACTAAAATTGAGCCTCCTCATTTTATAAATAAGAGTTATAATTATAAGAATTTTTTTCGCATTTCTTTAACAGATTTATTTCTTTAAAGGAATAGATTTTGAAGAGAAAAAACATGGGGCAGAGAGGTTTGGAATAGAAAATAAATACAATTGTAGGATGTTTTGCTAATTGCTTTATAAGCACAACAAACTAGTACAGAGAATGCCCTGTACAAAACACAACAAATGTTCAAAGATGGAGGTGTTCCCTTAGGCAAGGTTGAAGACTTCAGTCTCTGGTATTTGGAATTTAGGTTGCAGTCCTTGTTTTTGGATGGATCACTGGGTTTGTGGCACAGTCCATGCTTTTAATCAGATTTGAACAGGAGAAGGACCACTTGGTCCAGGGAGAAGTAGATGAAGTGTTTGGTTTCATGTGTCACATAACTACCGACGTTCCTCCCCATGGTGCAGTGCCAGGTGGGGTTGTACTTCTTGTCAAACTCCTTCTTGATATGGACTGCAATGTCCTTCTCTATATTATATTTCTCCAATGCCTGAGTAGCACACTCCACTGAGTCCTGTTGCATCTCCTTTGACATATCAGCATTCTTGATCATGGCCTTTCCATCACTCATGGTTACCAAGGAGCAGGGGCTGGCAGGCTGCAACAGTCTCCTGAGGGAGGGGTTGGCAAGGCTCACACCTGCATAGAGAGACAGTTGCAGATGCCGAAGCTGTGGCACATCTATAAGAATTTTTATCTAAGCTTCATGGTAATAGCAAAGAGAAACACCTGTGGTAGAAAAGCTAAAAAAGAAATAAATCAAAGCCTACTGCTAAAAATAGCAACCCATTCCCAGTATTCTTGCCTGGAAAATTCCATGGCCAGAGGAACCTGGCAGGCTACAGTCAGTGGGGTTGCACATACACTGCTAAAATTGTCGTTAAATTAGAAATGAAGACACCAAGAGAGGAAGGCAAAAAAGGAATTATAAAACAGACAGAAAATAATTACCAAAATGGTAGTGGAAAATCCTTATCAATAATTACCTTAAATGTAAATGGATTAAATTTCCAGTGAAATGACAAAGTGATTGGATGGATACAATGCATGATCCAACGAAAATGTTGCCTACGAGAGACTCATATTAGCATCAAGGATGCATATAGGCTGAAAATAAAGGGATGGCAAAAGATAATCTTTGCAATAATAATTAAAATAGATCAGGGGTGCTAATATGTGCTTAGTCACTTCAGTTGTGTCTGACTCTTAGCGATCCCATGAACTGTAGCCCGCCAGGTTCCTCTGTCCATGCAATTCTCTAGGCAAGAATACTGGAATGGGTAGCCATTTCCTTCTCCAGGAAATCTTCCTGATCCAAGGATTGAACCCAGGTCTCCTGCATTGCAGGCAGACTCTTTACCATCCGAGCAACCAGAGAAGCTGCCATGATCAGGGGTACCTATACTAAAATCAGACAAAATAATCATTGTATCAAAAGTTGTCATAAGAGATGAAGAAGGTCACATACAATGGTAAGGAGGTCAATATGTCAAAAGGATATAGCACTCGTACATATATATGCACAGTGTCATAAAACCTAAATACATAAAGCAAATATTAACAGAACTGAATGGAAAAATAGCAATGTAATAATAGTTGGTGACTTTAATACACCACATTTATCAATTAGTAGATCATCCAGACAGATGAGTAATATGTAAAAAAAAAAACTTGAACAGCAAGGTAAACCAAATAAACAAAGGAAATAAACACAGAACATTCTACACAACAGAAGAAGAATATGCATTCTTCTCAAGTGCATAACGGATATTCTACAGGATAGATTACATGTTAGGTCACCAAACAAAATTGGAATCATATTGAATATCCTTTCCAATCACAATGGGATGAAACTAGGTATAAATAACAGGAGAAGAATTGAAAAGTTCATAAATGTGTGGAAATTTAATAACACTCTCCTGAACAGAAAATAGTTTTAAAAAAGTCAAAAGGAAAATAACAGTATCTTGAGACAAATGCAAATGGAAACACACTGTACCAAAACGTATAGGATTCATTTGAAGCACTTCTAAGAGAGAATTTTATAGCAATAAACAACTATATTGATAAAAAAGAAATATCTCAAATAAACAATTCAACCTTATACCTCAAGGGACTAGAAAAAGAAAGTATTTTTCCTTTTGAATATATTTTTATTATAACACCATACTTTTACGTGTGTATGTCTGTGTGCATAGCAAGAGGTATGTCGATATACATTACAAATACACTACTTTATACAGAAAACATTATATGTAATAGTTAGACAAAGTTATATTCTAAAAATAGCTGGGTAATTCTCCTACATTAACCAAAACTGAATCAACATAAAAAACCTCTCTGGTGTAGTTTTATGGTTATACTTTTCATGATTGGTCCAACTGGACTGATTTTTGCATCAAAGGTAAACACTTATTGTATGAGTTTCAGATTGTGTGGATTTTTGTGTGGATAATTGAATATTATCCAGTCTATTTAACTAGCATTAGCCATTAGTCAACCATTGGATATTGGCTGTAATATTTGTACATGTTTACATGTAATCATCACATGGATAAGTTTATAAACATCATGGAGCATTTGAGAAGCTCTGGTTATACATATATTCTCCCAATTTAAAATAAACACTTTAAAGTTTTTTGGTCAAAGTACTTTTAAAAAATTAAACTTACCACTATAGGTAAGTAATTCTACAAAATTATAAGGAGTTCAATTGTTCAAACTATCTTCAGATGGGTTATGTGCCTACCAATGAATCTTTGCAACTGGATATAATATGAGTTGATTATTCAAAACCGCCATTTAGAAAAAGAATCTTTGGATGCAAGGTAGAAGAAAATGGATTCTCAAACATTTGTGGTATATGGGAGGAGGTTGAGAAAAGCAACAGAAAAAAACAAAACTAAGCTAAAGTATTTATGTAGGTGTTCCTGAAATGAATAAACATTTCCGAGGCTGACATTTCCTGGGCAATCAGTTAAATAGTGTCTTATTTAACTTATGGCTTTTCTATTCCTATTAGAAGGACTTATAATATCTAAACTTTATGTATGTTAATTCTAGGGAAGTGACATGTTCTGTCTACACTTATTATTTTGCCTCTAAGGCTTATTTTTTTTAAATTTTGGGGTATAATTGATTTACAATGTTGTGTTAGTTTCAAATGTACAGAGAAGTGAATCTGTTATACAAATTAATATATCCACTCTTTTTAGGTTCTATTGCCATATAGGTTATTATCGAGTATTGACTGGAGTTCTTTGTGCTCACAGAAGGTCCTTATTAGTTATTTATGTTATTGGTAGATAGAGTAGTGTGTATATGTTGATTCCAATTTATCCCTCCTCCCTTTACCCCTATTTAACAAGTTTATTTTCCACATCAGCAACTCTTTTGGTTTTGTCAAAGTGTTAATCACTTAGTCGTGTCTGACTCTTTGTGACCCCATGGATGGTAGCCCACCAGGTAGATAAGTCCATTTGTAGCCTCTTTTTAGATTCCACATATAAGCAATATCATATGATATTTGTCTTCCTTGGTCTGCCTGTCTTTACTCAGTATAAGAATCTCTAGGCTCCAGTTCCGTCCACCTGAGTAGAACTGATTCAAAAGAATTCTTTTTAATGGCTGAGTAATATTCCATTGTGTATATGTACCACAGCTTTCTTATCCATTCGTCTGTTGATGGAAATCTAGATTGCTTCCATGTTCTGGCTATTGTAAACAATGCGGCGATGAACATTGGGGTACACATGTCTCTTTCAATTCTAGTTTCCTCGATGTGTATGCCCAGCAGTGGGATTGCTGGGTCATATGGACGGAACTGGAGCCTATTATACAGAGTGAAGTAAGCCAGAAGGAAAAACAAAAATATAGTATACCAACACATATATATGGAATTTAGAAAGATGGTGACAAGAACCCTGTATGCAAGACAGCAAAAGAAACGCAGATGTATAGAACAGTCTTGTGGACTCTGTGAAAGAGGGCAAGGGTGGGATGATATGGGAGAACGGCATTTAAACATGTTAATTATCATATGTGAAATCAATCGCTAGTCCAGGTTTGATGCTCAGGGCTGGTGCACCGGGATGACCCAGAGAGAGGGAATCGGGAGGGAGGAGGGAGGGGTGTTTTGAAGGGGAACATATGTATAACCATGACAGATTCATGTCAATGTATGGCAAAACCAACACAATAAAGTAAAGAAAATTTAAAAAAAAAAGAATCTCTAGTTTCAAACATGTTGCTGAAAATGGTATACACTTTTCCTTTTACTGGCTGAGTACATTTTTCCATTGTATGTATGTACCAATCTTCATTATCTATTTCTATGTTGACGAATATTTCGGTTGCTTCCATACCTGGCTCTTGTGAGTAGTGCTTCAATGAACATTCAGTTGCATGTACTTTTCAAATTATTGTTTTCTTCAAATATATGGTGAGGAGTGGGATGGCTAGATCATATTGTAACTTTGTTTTCAGTTTTATTAAGGAAGCTCCATACTGTTCTTCATAGTGTCTGTATCAGTTTGCATTCCAACCAACAGTGTAGGAGGGTTACATTTTCTCCACTTCTTTCCAACATTTACTGTTTAAGGACTTTTTGATGATGGCCATTCTGACTGGTGTGAGGTGATACAACATTTTAATTTTGATTTGCATTTCCCTAATAATTAGGGATGTTGAGAATCTTTCATGTGCATCTGTATGTGTTCTTTGAAGAAACGTTTATTTAGATCTTCCACCTATTTTTTTATTGCACTCTTTGCCTTTTTTGATATTGAGCTGCACAAGCTGTTTGTGCATTTTTGAGATTAATCCCTTGTGGTTTGCTTCATTTGATGTATTTTATCTAATCTGGAGAGTTTTCTTTTCATTTTTAATGGTTTTCTTTGTTGTGCAAGCTTTTGTTTAATTAGCTCTCATTTGTTTATTTCTTTTTTTAATTTTCATTATTTTAGGAGGATGATGAAAATAAGAGTTTGATATAATTTATATTAGGGAGTATTCTCCTTGTGTTTTCCTCTAGTAGTTTTATAGTATCCAACCTTACATTTAAATCTTTAATACATTTGAGTTTGATTTTGTGTATGGTGTTAGGGTGTGTTCTCATTTCCTTCTTTTAGATATAGCTACCCAGCTTTCCTAGCGCCACTTATTGAAAAGACTGTTTTTTATCCACTGTATATTCTTGCCTCCTTTGTCATAGATTAAGTCACCATAAATTCATGGGTTAATCTGTGGATTTTCTGTCCTGTTTCATTGGTCTGTATTCCTGTTTTGTGCCAATACCATACTGTTTTGATAACTGCATCGTTTGTAGTTTAGTCTAAAGTCAGGAAACCTGATTCCTCCAGCTCTGTTTTTCTTTCCCAAGATGGCTTTGAGTATTCAAGGTCTTTTTTGTCTCCACAAAATTTTTTAGATGTTTTGTCCTTATTGTCTGAAAAATGTCATTGGTAAGAGGACAAGGATTTCACCGAATGTGTAGATTGCCTTGGGTAGTATAATTATTTTCACAATAGTGATTCTTCCAATCCAATAACATGGTATATCTTTCCATCTGTTTGTGTCATCTTTGATTTCTTTCTTCAGTGTCTTATAATTTTTGCAGTTCAGGTCTTTTACTTCCTTCAGTAGGCTTAGTGCTAGATATTTTATATTTTTGATGCCATGATAAATAGGATTGTTTTTAATTTTTTATCTTTCATTACTAGTGTATAGAAATGCAACAGGCTTCTGTGTATTAATTTCACATCATACAACTTTACTAAATTCATTGGTGACCTCTAGTAATTCTGGTAGCATCTTTAGGATTTTCTATGCATGCTATCATGTCACTGCAAACAACGACACTTATATTTCTTTTCCAATTTGGATTCCTTTTATTTAATTTTCTTTTCTGATACCCATGGCCGGGACTTCCAAAACTATGTTGAATAAAAGTGACAAGATTGGACATTCTTGTCTTGTTTCTGATATTAGAGGAAATGCTTTCAGCTTTTCACCATTGAATATGTTTGTTGTAGGTTTGTCATATGTGGCCTTTATTATGGTGGTGTAAGTTCCCTCTAAGCCCACTTTCTGTAGAGTTTTTATCATAAATGGATTTTGAACTTTGTCAAAATCTTCTTCTATATATATTGAAATAATCACATGGCTTTTATTCTTCAGTTTGTTAATTGTTGTGTATTACATTGATTGATTTGCATATATTGAAATAGTCTTTCAACACTGGGATAAATTTCACTTGACTAGGATGTATAATCTTTTTAATGTGTTGTTGGTTACAGGTTCCTAGTATTCTGTTGATAAGTTTAACATCTATTTTCATCAGTGATATTGGCCTGTAATTATCTTTTCTTGTGACATCTGTCTGATTTGAGTGTCAGAGTGATGGTGGCCTTGTAGAATGATCTTGGGAGTTCTCCTTCCTCTGCAATTTTTGGGAAGAGTTTCAGAAACTCTTCTCTAAATGTTTGAAAGAAATTGCTTGTGAATTCATCTATTCTTGGATTTCTGTTTCTTAGAAAAATTTTAATCATGGTTTCAATTTTAGTTCTTAAGACTTGTCTGTTCATATTTTCTATTCTTGGTTCAGTATTTTGAAGGATGTATCTTTCTTAGAAGTTGCCCATTTCTTCTAGATTGTCCATTTTATTGGCATATAGTTGCTTGTGAGAATTTCTTACAATCCTTTGTATTTCTATGGTGTCAGTTCTAACTTCTCTTTCATCATTTCATATTTTATTGATTTGAGTCCTGTTCCTTTTTATCTTGGTGAGTTTGGCTAATGGTTTATCTATTATGTTTATCTTTCCAGAGAACTAACTTTTAGTTTAATTTATCTTTGCTATTGTTTTCTTCATCTCTTTCATTTATATTTGCTCTAATATTTGATTTCTTTCCTTATACTAACATTGAGTTTTGTTTGTTCTTTATCTAGTTGCTTCAGGTGTAAGAATAGGTTGTTTATTTGAGACTTTTCCTGTCTCCTGAGGTAAGGTTTTATTGCTATAAGCTTCCCTTTTAGAGTTGCTTTTGTTGTGTCCTGTAGGTTTTGGGCCATGATGCTTTCATTTTGTTTATATCTAGGTATTTTTTACATCTTGTTTGGTTTCTTCAGTGGTTTACTGATTATTTAGTAACATTGTTTAGTCTCCATGTGTTCATGTACTTTAAAGTTTTTTTCCCCTGTGATTTATTTCTATATCTTTGTGGTCAGAAGATGCTTTATATGACTTCAATTTTCTTAAATTTATCAAGACTTGATTTGTGGCCCAAGATGTGATCTAGCCTTAAGAATGTTCCATGTGCATTTGAGAAGAAAGTGTATTCTTCTCCTTTCAGTTGGAATTTCTCACAAATATCAATTAAATCTATTCATTCTAATTTGACATTTAAAGCTTGTGTTTCCTTATTGATTTTCTATATGGATGATCTACTTGGTGAATGTGGAGTGTTGAGTTCCTCCACTATAGTGTTCCTGTCAATTTCCCCTTTTATGGCTGTTAGCACTTGCCTTATATGTTGCAGTGTCCCTATTTTGGGTGCATATATATTTAAAATTATTATGCCTTCTTGATTTGATCTCTTTATCATAATGTAGTGTGCTTCTTATAACGATCTTTATTTTAAAATCTATTTTGTCTGATATGAGTGTTGCTACTCCATCTTTCTTTAAATTTCCACTTGAATGGAATATCTTTTTTTCCATCTCTTCAGTTTCAGTCTGTATGTGTCTCTGGGTTTGAAATGGTTGTCTGGTAGAAAGCATATATATAGGTCTTGTTTCCATATCCATTCAACCAGTCTGTGTCTTTTGGTAGAAGCATTTAGTCTATTTACATTTTATTTTGTTTATTTTTGATTGAAAAATAATTGCTTTACAGTATTGTTTTAGTTTCTACCAAACATCAACATGAATCAGCCCTAGGGTTACTTATGTACCCTCCCACCTAAACATTCCTCCCACCTCCCTATCCATCCCACCCTAATCTATTTACATTTAAGGTAATTGATATATATATATATATATATATATATATATATGTTCCTATTGCCATTTTCTTAATTGTTTTTGGTTTGCTGTTGTAGTTCTTTTTCTTCTCTTCTGTTTACTGCTTAGAGAAGTTCCTTTAATATTTATTGTAAAACTGGTTTGGAGGTGCTGGATTCCCTTAGCTTTTGCATGTCTATAAAGCTTTGGATTTCTCCATAGAATCTAAATGTTATCTTTTCTGGGTGACCTATTTTTGGTTCTAAGTTTTTCCCTTTCATCATTTTAAATATGTCATTTCATTATCTTCTGGCCTATAGAAGCTCTGCTGAAAAATCAGATGATAATCTTACAAGGAATTTGCTTGCAGATTATTTGTTGTTTTGGTTTTGCTGCTTTTAATATTTTTTCTTTGTATTTAATTTTTGTTAGTTTGATTATTATGTGTCTTGGCATGTTTCTCCTTTGGTTTTTCCTGTATGGGAGTCTTTACACTTCCTGGACTTGGGTGACTATTTCCTTTCCCATATTAGGGAATTTAAAAATTCTCTTCAAATATTTTCTCAGGCCCTTTGTCTTTTTATTCTTCTTCTGGGACCTATAATTCAAATATGGATGTGGTTAATGTTGTCCCAGAAATCTCTGAGACAGTCCTCATTTGTTTTCATTTTTTAAAAATTCTGTTCTGTGGCAGTGATTTCCATCATTCTATTTTCCAGCTCACTTATCCATTCTTCTGCCTCAGTTATTCTGCTATTGATTTCTTCTAGTGTATTTTTTGCTTCATTTATTTTATTGTTCACCACTATTTGTTCTTTAGTTCTTCTAGATTCTTGTTAAACATTTCTTTTATCTTCTTTATCCATGCCTCCATTTTCTTCACAATATCATGGATCATCTTCACTATCATTTCTTTGACTTCTTTGCCAGGTAGATTGCTTCTCTCCTCTTCATTTAGTTGTACTTGTAGGTTTTTACCTTGCTTCTTTATCTGCAACATATTCCTACCTTCTGATTTTGTCTGCCTTACTCTGTGGTTTCGTTTGGCTGCAGGGTGGTAGTTTGTTTTGCTTCTGGTGTCTACTCCCTCATGTGTGAGTTTGTCCGGAGGTTTGTATAAGCTTCTGGGTGGAAGGTATTGGTGCCTGTGCTCTGGTGGGTGGAGCTGGGTCTTGTCCCTCTGGTAAGCACGGCCATGTCAAGGGATGTGTTTGGGGGTGTCTATGAGCTTAATATGACTTTAGGCTGCCTGTCTGGTAATGAGTGAGGCTGTGCTCCTCTCTTGCTTGTTGTTTGGCCTGAGGCATTAAGCACTGGAGCTTGCAGCTTTTCAGTTGGAGCTGAGACTTGGTCCAATATGGGAACCTCTGAGAGAGTTCCAGCCAATTAATATTCCCTGGGGTCAGGAATTCTCTGGGAGTACAGCGGCTAGGACTGAAAACCCTCACTTTCCCAGGAGGCTTTCCAAGACCTCCAGGTAGGTCTCTGGACCCACCGTGGACACTGTGGTCACAACTCAGAGCCCATGTCTCGTGTATATGTGTTCTCAAAATCCACAGCTGCTAAAGCCAGACTGGTCTCCCTTCTGGGAGTACTTGTCCATTCAGATTTTCCACAGACATTGGACACACCAGGCTGATAGTGGGTATTCAATCCATGGCTTCTGGAGAACAGAGATTTCTGTTCCTCCTCCTTATTCACACAGCCCCTTGGGCTCAGCTTTGGTTTCAGGCCTACCTCTATGTGTAGGCCACCCTCAGGTGTCTGTTCCTTGCTCAGGTGAGAGGGGGCAAATGCAGAAACTGACTGGGACTTATATATTTGCTCAGAGAGAAGGATAAGGTGGCTATGATTAGGGCACACACACTTGCTCTGCTGGGGATGCCTCCTAGTTCCTGCAGAAGCAGGGGCTAGCAAGTGGAGAGAGAAGTCACAGTGGTAGCCCTACCCCTTGTGCTCCACTCAACAATGGCACCTCACTTCCAAGGCAGTCCACGCTTCCTCCAGGAGTTTTCCTGACTGGGGAGTGCTTCACCCCATCCCCTAAGGCTGTCTTCACACAGCTGTTTTCCTCATTTCTGTACCTTCAGGCCACCTCTGAGCAGCCAACAGTGATCCCCTTTTCAGCTCCACTCTCATAACCCCACGCTTCAGCACCCAGCTCCCATCTGTAGTGGGGTACACCCATCTCAGGCTAGGGCACACAAGGCTGTGGTACAGATCATCCATGAAAATCTTGTTCTGTCCTACCTGCACAGACCAACCACTGCATTTTCTTCTGATAGTCCCTGTAGGCTCCTTTCTATTTCAGTGTATTCTGCCACTGGTGTGGGGCCTCCCTTACTGTGGTAACCTCTTGACTACTTCATGTCCATCCCCAGGATGTGGTCCCATCCCGTTTACTCTTTTCTTTTTCTTCCATTTCTCTCCTTCATTCTACCTGGTTATGCTTGGATATTTTCTTGTCCTCGAAGGTGTTCAAGGTTCTCTGCTAGTGTTTAGCAGGTTCCAGGTGAATTGTTCCACTTGTAGATGTATTCTTGATGTACCTATGGGGAGAAGTGAACCTGAGATTCTTCTATTCTGCCATCTTGACTTGTCTTCTCTAAGACTTATTTTTAAAAACACTTTTGGGGTTATACTAAGAGCTCCAAATGATACCAGCCAAATTTTTTTAAAAAAGGTATAAATTTAGAATACCAATGCTGGTGGGAGTTATTAAATGCAACACATTATTGAGTGTTTATATGGACATGTATAATATGAACAGTTATGTAGAGAGATTCATTTCATCGTTGAAGCTATCAGATTTTTTATAGCCTCAACAAAGATGTTCACCACATTTCCAAGCTATAGAAATTAAGAATAAACCATATTATTATCTCTTGGATCCTCTTTCTGGTATATCCATCAGTATATACCCAGTTTCAAATGTGATTGCATTTCCCTTGATTCCTGAAGTCATCATTTCTTTGGGTTCATTTTTCATTCTTTGGCATAAAATATGTTTTCTGAGACTTTTTTCCTTCGTTTTTGCTTGTTTTCCTACATCACTAGGTTCAATTCTTCTTCCTTCTTCAACTTGGCTGTTTTACTCATGTTACATCCTCCTCTGTAATTTTAGCTAGTAACTATTAGTACCAGAGCATCAATATTATTCTCTCACTGCTTAAGAAAACACTATTCATAATTATGGTCAGTTTTTCAGGGAGAAGACTTCAATAAAGTATGATTATCATTTTGTTTCAATCTTTCTGGATTGTGTTAGTTTTTAACATGCTATTTGAAACAAATGAATTTGAACAAACTCTGGCAGATAGTGGAGGACAGAAGAACCTGACATGCTAAAGTTCATGGGGTTGCAAAGAGACAGACACAACTGAGCAACTGAATAACAACATTTAAAACACATGCTATGTTTCGTGTGTCTCTTATTCAACATGTAGTTTCAAAGATGAAATAAAAAATTGGTGTTAAACCTAACTTTATTTAGTTCAAGAAAAGTATATGACAAAGACAGATAAGATTTTTCAAAATACCTCAACCCATTGTCCTTTAAAAAGTCTCTAATTTTTTTCCTTGGTTCCCCAGGGTAATATGTTTACAGCTTTATTTCTTGGCCTGGAAAACAAGGTTTCAAGAAAAATCCCTTTTTGGTTCAGGTTTGTATTATCTACAGGAAGACTGAAGGGAAAAAATGTCTATTTTGTTTTTAAATAACTGTAAACTGTGCCTTCATGCTTTAAGTAAAATGTACTGATTGTGCCAATCTGTAACTGAGCTAAGAACAGAGCTAACTTCCTTTTCATTTCTACTTTGTACAGTTAAAACAAGTTAAATTAAATCCAAGGGATTTATCAAGATGCTTGGTACAAATAAAAAACTCTTTTTGGCTCTTATACAATGTGGAAGTTAGTAAATATTTGTTAACACCCATACAGCAATTGTCTAAGAAAAAATATTTTAAAGAAGAGAATGTTTCTTCCCCTAAAAATTCTTATGTTTCAAAACCTAAGGTGTTGGAGGTGGTCCTAAGATGGTGGAGGAATAGGATGGAGAGACAACTTGCTCCCACATAAATTCATCAAAAGAATATTTGAACACTGAGCAAATTCCACAAAACAACTTCTGAACGCTGGGAGAGGACACCCGGGACCCAGAAAGGCAGCCCATTGTCTTCAAAAGGAGGTAGGAAAAAAATAAAAAAGATAAAATGAGAGACAAAAGAGGTAGGGATGGAGATCTGTCCCAGGAAGGGAGTCTTAAAAGAGGAGAAGTTTCCAAACACCAGGAAACCCTCTCACCAGTGGGTCTGTGGGGAGTTTTGGAATCTCAGAGGACAACAAACTGGGAGGTAAAATAAATAAATAAATAATAAAATCCATAGATTACATGCCTAAAGGAAACTGCCAGTGCTCACATCCGCCACCAGCAAGTGGGGGCTGAATAGGGAGGCATGGCCTGCATTGCTTAGGGTAAGGACCAGGCCTGAATGCCCTGAGGGCAATCTGAGGGAACTAATGGGAGATAGCAACCCAAACTGTGGGATAGCCAGAGAGAGAGAGAGAGACAGAGACAGAGAGACAGAGACAGAGAGAGAGAGAATTATCCTGTGAAAAGCCCTAACCTAAGTCACTGTCAGGCCTGCTTACAGAACAAAGGACTGAGTGAATACCAGAGGAGAGCTAGCAGGCTGTGGACCAGCCTATTCCCTGGTGGAGACATGGAGGCAGGTTGGGGCCAGCCAGAGCCAGAAAGGGGCAATCTTGGCCCCAGAGAGGCATCCTCTACCAAACTGCAAAGAGGTTCCCAGGTGTGAACCAAGACTTCTTGGGATTCTGGATGGTTGACATCTGCCAGGAGGGTCACAGCAAGAAATCAGCTCCCAAAAGAGACACATGGCACACCTGAGACTGACATGCCCACTGCCACCCAGAAAACCAAGCAACTGGGACCTGGCAAGTCCACGCTACCCAGGGCCTGCCTCAGACAGCTCCCTGGCAAAGCAACCTAGAGCCTTAGAAGTGTGGACTGGGAATGTGCATGCACCTTGAGCGGGGGCAAACCTGGTGAGACCGAGACACTGTGAGCCCTCCCCACACACGCCAGTGATATTTGTTTGCAGTGTTCCTCCCTCCCCATAGCACGACTAAACAGGTGAGCATAAATAAGTGACCGTGCTTGCCCCCTTGTTTCAGGGTGGAGATTAGACACTGAAGAGACCAGCAAACAGAAGAAGCTAAAATAAACAGAGGGAACTGCTTTGGAAGTGACAGGTGCAACAGATTAAAACCCTGTAGTTAGCACCGACTACATTGGAAGGGCCCTATAGATCTTGAGAACGAGTATAACCCAGATAAAGGAACTATCTGAAACTGAACTGATCCCACACTACCCACAACAGCTCCAG
>ML661241.1:1038429-1058761 GCA_007570785.1 Antilocapra americana
TTTTGGTATTTGTTATCAATTTTATAACATTTAGAACCGAATCTTCAGTACCCAGTTTTACTTGGGAATGTGATTACTTGCTTGATTGCTCTCTACCCCTTTTGACTCTCTTTTTCTCCACCAGGTCGCCTCTATCTCCTTCCTCCCCCTTCTATTCTCTACTCAACTCTGTGAATCTTTTTCTGTGTTCTGAGCTGTGGAGAACACTTAGGGAACTGATTACTGGCTGGATCTCTCTCTCTCTATTCTTTTGATACCCCCCTTTCCTCCTCCTGGTCACTTCTGTCTCCTTCCTCCCTCTTCTCTTCTCTGTGTAATTCCTTGAACATCTCTGAGGGGTACAGACTGTGGAGAACACACAGGGCATTGATTACTGGCTAGCGTGATTTCTCACCTTTTGATACCCTTTTCTCCTTCCAGTCACCTCTATCTCCATCCTCCCTCTTCTCTTCTCCATGTAACTCTGTGAACCTCTCTGGGTGTCCCTCACTGTGGAGAAGCTTTTCATCATTAACCTAGATGTTTTATCATTAGTGCTGTAAAGATGGAGCAGTCTTGAGGCTACTGTAAGACTAAGACTGAAAACCAGAGGCAGGAGATTTAAGCCCAAAACCTGAGAACACCAGAGAACTCCTGACTCCAGGGAATATTAATCAATAAGAGCTCATTTAAAAGCCTCCATACCTACACTGATACCAAGCTCCACCCAAGAGCCAACAAGTTCCAGAGAAAGACATATCATGCAAATTCTCTAGCAATGCAGGGATATAACCCTGAGCTTCAATATACAAACTATCCAAAGTCAACCGAACCCACAGACATCTCAGAACTCACTACTGGACACTTACTTGCACTCCAGAGACAAGAAATCCAGCACCACCCACCGGAACACTGAGGCAAGTTTCCAGAACCAGGAAACCAGGAAGCCACTCATCCAACCTCACCCACAGGGAGGAACCTCCACAATAAAGAGGAACCACAAACTGCTAGAATACAGAAAGACCACCCCAAGCACAGCAATCTAAACAAGATGAAGAGGCAGAGTAATACTCAGCAGGTAGAGGAACATGATAAGTGCCCACAAAACCAAACAAAAGAGGAGAAGATAGGGAGTCTACCTGAAAGAGAATTCAGAATAATGATAGTAAAAGTGATCCAAAATCTTGAAAACTAAATGGAGTTACAGATAAATATCCTGGAGACAAGGATTGAGAAGATGTAAGAAATGTTTAACAAAGACCTAGGATAAATAAAAAAGAGTCAATCAAGAATGAATAATGCAATAAATGAGATAAAAAACACTCTGGAGGGATTCAACAGTAGAATAATGGAGGCAGAAGATAAGATACTCGAGGTAGAAGATAGAATGGTAGAAATAAAGGAAGCAGAGATAAAAAAAGAAAAAAGAATTAAAAGAAATGAGGGCAACCTCAGAGACGTCTTGGACAATGTTCAAAGCACCAACATTCAAATCATAGGAGTCCCAGAAGAAGACAAAAAGAAAGGCCATAAGAAAATATGTGAAGAGATAATAGTTGAAAATTTCCCTAAACTGGGGAAGGAAATAGTCACTGAAGTCCAAGAAACCCAGAGTGTCCCAAACAGGATAAACCCAAGGCGAAATACCCCAAGACACTTATTAATCAAATTAACAAAGATAAAAGACAGAACAAATATTAAAAGCAGCAAGGGAAAAGCAACAAATAACACACAAGAGGATTTCCATAAGGATAACAGCTTATGTTTCAATAGAAACTCTTCACGCCCAAAAGGGATGGCACGACGTACTTAAAGTGATGAAACAGAAAATCCTACAACCCAGATTACTATATCCAGCAAGCATCTCATTCAAATATGAAGGAGAAATCAAAGTTTTACAGACAAGCAAAAACTGAGAGAATTCAGCACCAAACAATCAGCTCTCCAACAAATGTTAAAAGATCTTCTCTAGATTGGAAATACAGAAATGGTGTATAAACTCAAACCAAAAACATCAAAGTAAATGCAATGGGATCATACTTTTCAATAATTACCTTAAATGTAAATCGGTGGAATGTGCCAACTAAAAGAAAAAGAACTGGCTGAATGAATACAGAAACAAAACCCCTACATATACTGTCCACAAGAGACCCACCTCAAAACAAGGGACACATACAGACAGAAAGTGAAGGGATAGAAAAGAATATTTCATGTATATGTAGATCAAAAGAAAGCAGGCGTAGCAATACACTTATCAGATAAAATAGAATTTTTTAAAAAGGCTGTGAAAAGAGATAAATAAGAACACTACAAAATGATCAAAGGGTCAATCCAAGAAGAAGATATAACAACTATAAATATATATGCACCCAATATAGGAGTATCACAATATGTAAGGCAAATGCTAACAGATATGAAAGGGGAAATTAACAGTAACACAACAATAGTGGGAGACTTTAATATACCACTCACACCTATAGATAAATCAACTAAACAGAAAATTAGCAAGGAAAGACAAACTTTAATGAATAAAATGGACCAGTTAGATCTAATTGATATCTATAGCACATTTCACCTCAAAACAATGAATTTCACCTTTTTCTCAAGTGCACATGGAACCTTCTACAGGGTAGATCACATCCTGGGCCACGAACCTAGCCTTAGTAAATACAAAAAAAAAAAATCATCTCAAGCATCTTTTCTGATCACAATGCGGTAAGATTAGATGTCAACTACACGAAAAGAAACAATTAAAAATGCAAATATATGGAGGTAAAAAACACACATCTGAATAACCTACAAATCACAGAAGAAATCAAAAAAGAAATCAAACTGTGCATAGAAATGAATGAAAATGAAAACACATCAACCCCAAACCTATGGTATTCAGTGAAAGTAGTGCTAAGGGGAAGGTTCATAGCAATTAAGTCTACCTCAAGAAACAGGAGATAAATCAAATAAGTAACCTAACTCTACACCTAAAGCAACTAGAAAAAGAAGAAATGAAACAACCAAGGGTTAGTAGAAGGAAAGAAATCATAAAAATTAAGGCAGAAATAAATGCAAAAGAAACAATGGAGACCACAGCCAAAATCAACAAAGCTAAAAGCTGGTTCTTTGAGAAGATAAATAAAATAGAAAAACCATTAGCCAGACTTATCAAGAAACAAACGGAGAGGCATCAAATCAACAAAATTAAAAATGAAAATGGAAGGATGACAGCAGACAACACAGAAATACACAGGATAATAAGAGACTGCTATCAGCAACTATATGCCAATAAAATGGACAACTTGGAAGAAATGGACAAATTCTTAGGAAAGTATAACTTTCCAAAACTGAACCAGGAAGAAATAGAAAATCTTAACGGACCAATCACAAGCAAGGAAATTGAAACTGTAATCACAAATCTTCCAGCAAACAAAAGCCCAGGACCAGACAGCTTCACAGGTGAATTCTACCAAAAATTTAGAAAAGAGCTAACACCTATCCTACTCAAACTCTTCCAGAAAATTGCAGAGGAAGGTAACCTTCCAAACTCATTCTATGAGGCCACCATCATCCTAAGACCAAAACCTGACAAAGATGCCACACAAAAGGAAAATTACAGGCCAGTATCACTGATGACTATAGATGCAAAAATCCTTAACAAAATTCTAGTAAACAGAATCCAACAACATATTAAAAAGATCATATATCATGAACAAGTGGACTTTATCCCAGGGATGCAAGGATTCTTCAATATCTGAAAATCAATCAATGTAATACACCACATTAAAAAATTGAAAGATAAAAACCATATGGTTACCTCAATAGATACAGAGAAAGCCTTTGACAAAATTCAACATCCATTTATGATAACTCTCCAGAAAGCAGGAATGGAAGGAACATACCTCAACATAGTAACAGCCATATATGACAAACCCACAGAAAACATTATCCTCATGGTGAAAAATTGAAAGCATTTCCCCTAAAATTAGGAATAAGACAAGGGTGCCCACTCTCAGCATTACTTTTCAACAGAGTTTTGGAAGTTTTAGTCACAGCAATCAGAGAAGAAAAAGAAATAAAAGGAATCCAGATTGGAAAAGAAGTAAAATTCTCACTTTTTGAAGATGACATGATCCTCTACATAGAAAACCCTAAAGACTCCACCAGAAAATTACTAGAGCTAATCAATGAATATAGTAAAGTAGGAGAGTATAAAATTAACACAAGAATCCCTTGCACTCCTATACTCTAACAATGAGAAAACAGAAAGAGAAATTAAGGAAACAATTCCATTCACCAATACAATGGAAAGAATAAAATAATTGGGCATATATCTACCTAAAGAAACAAAAGATCTATGCATAGAAAACCAGAAATCACTGATGAAAGAAATTAAAGAAGTCACAAATAGATGGAAAATATACCATGTTCATTCATTGCAAAATTAATATAGTGAAAATGAGTGCACTACCCAAAGCAATCTTTAGATTCAATGCAATCCCTATCAATCTACCAACGGTATTTTTCACAAAACTAGAAAAAATAATTCCACAATTTGTATGGAAATACAAAATCCTCGAATAGCCAAAGCAATCTTGAGAAAGAAGAATGGAGCTGGAGGAATCAACCTGCCTGACTTCAGACTATACTACAAAGCTACAGGCATCAAGACTGTATAGTACTGGCACAAAGACAGAAATATTCATCGATGGAACAAAATAGAAAGCCCAGAGATAAACCCATGCACATATGGACATCTCACCTTTGACAAAGGAAGCAAGAATATACAATGAAGAAAAGACAATCTCTTTAACAAGTGATGCTGGGAAAACTAGTAAACCACTTGTAAAAGAATGAAACTAGAACACTTTCTAACACCATACACAAAAATAAAATCAAAATGGATTAAAGATCTAAATGTAAAACCAGAAATCATGAAACTCCTAGAGGAAAACATAGGCAAAACACCCTCTGACATAAATCACAGCAGGATCTTCTGTGACCCACCTCCCAGAGTAATGGAAATAAAAGCAGAAATAAACAAATGGGACCTAATTAAACTTTAAAGCTTTAGCAAAATGAAGGAAACTATAAACAAGGTGAAAAGACAGCTTTCAAAATGAGAGAAAATAATAGCCAATGAAGTAACTGACAAAAAATTAATCTCATATATATACAAGCAGCTCATACAGCTCAATTCCAGAAAAATAAATGACCCAATGAAAAAGTGGGACAAACAACTAAACAGAGATTTCCCCAAAGAAGACATAAAGATGGCTAACAAACACATGAAAAAATTATTAACATCACTCATTATCTGAGTGCAAATCTAATGCACAATGAGATACCACCTCACGCCATTCAGAGTGGATACTATCCAAAAGCCTACAAACAATAAATGCTGGAAAGGATGTGGAGAAAATGGAACCCTCTTATACTGTTGGTGGGACTGCAAACCAGTACAGTCACTATGGAGAACAGTGTGGAGATTCCTTAAAAAACTGCAAATAGAACTGTCATATGATCCAGCAATCCCACTGCTGGGCATACACACTGAGGAAACCAGAATTGAAAGAGACACGTGTACCGCAGTGTTCATCGCTGCAATGTTTACAATAGCCAGGACATGGAAGCAACCTAGATGTCCATCAACAGATGAATGGATAAGAAAGCTGTTGTACCTATACACAATGGAATATTACTCAGCCATTAAAAATACATTTGAATCAGTTCTAATGAGGTGGATGAAACTGGAGCCTATTATACAGAGTGAAGTGAGCCAGAAAGAAAAGCACCAATACAGTATACTAACACATATATATGGAATTTAGACAAATGGTAATGATAACCCTATATGCGAGATAGCAAAGGAGACACAGATGTATAAAACAGTCTTTTGGACTCTGTGGGAGATGATGAGGATGGGATGATTTGAGAGAATAGCATTGAATCATGTATAATATCACACGTGAACTAGATCACCAGTCCAGGTTCTATGCCTGAGACAGGGTGCTCAGGGCTGGTACGCTGGGATGACTAGAGGGATGGAATGGGGATGTAGGTAGGAGGGGATTCAGGATGGGTTACACATGTACACCCATGGTTGATTCGTGTCCATTTCGCAAAACCACTACAATATTGTAAAGTAATTAGCCTCTGATTAAAATAAATAATTTAAACAAAACCAAACCAAAGATGTTGAGTTGCACAGAGAAAGCTTGCATTTTCCTTAAAGGGATGTAACTTTCATAACTGAATACTATTTTTTTAAGAAAGTTATGTTTAAGAATAAAATTATTCAATCCTCTTCTATTAAATCTGTAGTGATCATGCTTTATAGACTTATTCAATTAGATACACCTCTTGAAAGAGTTCAAGATAACCATGAATTCAAGCTTAGTATCTGTAGCAGTGACACCTAAATTATACATTATTTTAAACCACAAATTACTGAGCATCTGGTCTTTAAAAATATCCATATCTTAGAAAGTAAAGAAAAAAAAAGTTTGGCAAGGATATTCTGAAAATATTTCTCCCAAAGTGTGAAAATCTAAAAAGATTCTGCTATCAATTTTCATATCTATATCATTTGAATACTGTGGCTAATATGAGTCTGTGTTAGTTGACTCCTCAGACTTAATTTATTTCTGTTGTATTTATATTCTGAGAGGTGAAGAAATCAGAATTCTTCCATAAAGGATGATGGTTTAACTTACCTCTGATCCTTTTCTTTGGTTATAGATTGTGCTTTCACCCAAGAGCGTGTTACTTTTTTGTTCTAAGGTTTCTTTTCAAGGTCTTTTGTTACTCCTTTTAGGCAAAGTAGTGCTCCATTGATTATATGAGTATTATATGAATATTAAGGCTAAAAGTGGGAATGGTACATTTTCCAACATAGTTGAGTGAGATGAAGCTAAGGTGGAAGAAAATGAAAGTCCTGGGCTTTTGAGAAGTTGGATAAGCCTCATAAGATAGGGGTTATCTGAAGAGGCAAAGTAATGCAAGCAAGATCTAGGTTTTCAATGCTATAGTAAAAGTAGATAGAGCTCTTTGAAGAGATAGCTAACCTATGAGGGGGCATAGGATTTGTAAGATAAGCCTGATACATCTTATAGTGTCATAAATAAAGGAAGTGCTCAAAAACCCAAAATGCTGGGGCACATGTCAAAGAGCACAGTGCCAACCTGAGAGTTCTCTCAATGGCCGATGCTGGAATAATTTGTTCAACAAAATAAATAACATAGTATTGGATTATAACCTAGGCATAAAACAAATATATGTGAATCCAAAAAAATATAAATCAACTGTTAAATAAAGGAGAATAAACAAATCTGCCATGAATAAATTATGTAGATAACTTCCTTTGTAGGAGGTGAAATTTAATTCTTCCACTTTTAATGAAGGTTTGATTTAGTGACTCACTTCCAAAGAGTAGTATATAGAAAATGGCTGAGGGGAATAAGTTTATATGGCAAAATATGACACACAGTATCTATCAGGTAATCAAGGCTAACATCATCAGTGAAAAGACATGGTAATAACATGTATCCTTAATGTGGTGGGATGAAAGTAGCAATTCTCTGTGCTCTTCCTGTTTCAAACACATAACCTCAGTCTAACCTTGCAAAAAACATCAGACAGACCCAAATTGCAGGGCATACTGTAAAACACCAGACAAATATTCCTCAAAATTGAAGAAATGCAAGCATAAATGGAGACACTGTGACAGACCAATGGAAATGAAAGAGATATGATTATTAAATCTGATGTGGGATTCTTGAGTGGAAAAAAGACAGTAAGGAAAAAATTAAATATGAATAAAGTCTCAAATATGTTAATAATAATGTATCAAAGTTAGTTCTTTAATTGTGACATAGAGCATCATTATATAAGATTCAATCAACAGGAGAAAATGAGTGAAGAGTAAATGGGAATTCTCTGTAGTATCTCTGCCATTTTTCTGTAAATCTAGATCTATTCCCCCCAAAATTCATTTTAAAAAGTAAATGGAAAGGAAGACTTCCTAAAGAAATAGACCATATATATAAAAATTTCACATCATAGTTTTCACTTTGAACTATATTCCGGTTTGTTTATATGTAATAGAAACTTGCTTATAGTAAGTGTTACTAAACAAATATTTAGAGATGATGATGAAATTCCTAGTCAATGGATATTATTGAGATAGTGGTGCATATCTCAATAGTGTTATTGCGATATTTAGGCCAATGTTTCCTTTTTTATCAAGAGTTGAAATGATTGACATCTTGGGAATGATCCTAAGCTATGTGTGATCATCTGGATACCAGGTCTGCAACTGCAACCTATTTAGATCTGTTATGATTTAAGAACTAGAGTCAAAATTGTTGAATCATCATTTTTGTAAACTCTATGAATATACATACTGACTTTAACAGTATAGTAGTGACATTAAGAAACTTTGTGATTTAGAAGATACTGAAAGATATTGGCAGAGCACTTGAATTAAGGAGTAAAAGTTAAAGGGAGAGCAAAGATCAGGGGAGGCCAGACTTCTCCCTGGGAGTTGGAGTTATGAAAATAATGGACAGTATTACATGCTTTTGCATGATTCAAAATAATAACAATCATGCCTTATAGCCCAGCTTTCAGATACAGGAAGCAGTAGCAGAATATGGGGATAACACTTGTATTACCTTTGCCAGAAAAATAAATAGCCTAAAGAACACAAAGTTTTCTAATAATATTAGGAAGTATACCAAAAGTAGTAGAATAATGTCTGTTGAAACAATATTTTATCTAAAGTAATATGAAAGCAATCTGCCTCAACTTTTGATGCTTCGTTGACTAATGGCACCAGAACCATGTAACAAGAGTAGAACTGACTCCAAGTCCACACATTTGTTGTGATATTTTTCAGCAGTTATTGAGGATAACTGTGAATTGTCTATCATCTTTTAGAATAGTTTAAAAGCATTTTTGTAGTTCAGCTGGTAAAGAATCTACCTGCAATGTGGGAGACCTGGGTTCAATCCCTGGGTTAGAGAGATACCCTGGGGATGGGAAAGGCTACCCACTCCAGTATTCTGGCCTGCAGAAGTCCATGGACTATACAGTCATAAAGAGTCAGACATGACTGAGCAACTTTCACTTTCTTTCACTTAAAAGCAGTTAATATATATTATGCTAAGATTCTTTCATTGAAAGTTTTAATTTTCTTTAAAAATAATTAAGTAACAAAGCTTATTATAGCCTCTTTTTTTCTAATGCATAGACACTGCTCAGATCAAATTCCTAGTCAAGATATTGTAGTTGGTGACAGCATGTCTGAATTGATAGCAATCAACTCATGTTCTTAGAGTACTGGTTTTGTGAACTGTTAAATCAGAGCAAACATAGGAACTTTAATAGAGTGTATTGAATATTTAGAATATGAATCAGAAGAAGGAAGTGCTTTAAGAAGAGACTAATAAGTAGCCATTATTGAAAGAGATTAAAGTAGAAATGGAAGAGAAAAGGAGAGGAAGAAAAAGATGAAAACAGGGGCAAATGAAAGAAAAGAGTTGTAGGAATTCAAGACAGAATCTTTCCCTGTAAAAAGCAGGATCACATATAGGAGGAAAAAGCTGAGTTCCTATAGATGGCAGAAGGATGAAGATGGCACTGAAATGTAACGAAAGGCTGGTCACAATCCTCAAAGGACAGTATGAGCCATTTCAGGAATATTTCTTCTTAAAATTGCCACCATTTTTGCTTGTGTATACCTTTAGGGCCCATTTTGAGGGAAGTCTTTCAGATGTACAATATGGCAAAGGCATTTTGGATGTTTCTTCTTATGCACCTGGTTGATGCTGGCTGAATCTCACTGTGTGCATATTTCCTTACTGCTTGTCTCAGATTCCCAAACTGCAAAGCTATTTAATGAATATGAGGCAAAAAGGTAAAGGAATTGCAACAGCTCGAGATTTATGTAGAGACTGTGTCATCAAGGTTTTTGTTCCTTCTTCCAGCTTCATAAAGGATATAGATTACCAGACAAAGATCTGTGGGGTTTGTAAATCAGCTCAAGCATAATAGTGATGTTTGGAACTTGTACTGAGTTTACTGGAGCTACTTCATTCAATATTAGAGCTTTAAGTAATCCTTTCTTGCATACATTGTGATTGCTTTTATAGACAGATTCATAAATTACTCCTGGTATACAGAATACATGAAAGGCTGACTGTTTGCATTGCATGGGACAAATACCTGAGTGTTCAAATATCAGAAGACAGCTGGAACACAGTCTGTGCAAAGGCAATTGGAGCCTCCAGGTCCATTCAATATTAACTTGGAACGTATAGCAAGAATTGGGAAAATCTCAGTGAGTTATACACTTATGAATTTAGTAACCTAGGATCCTCTTCACTGTTTCCCTCTCTTTCACATATTTTAATCTATAATATTGAACTTACTTTAGGGCAATTTGTCTTTGATATGCTGAGATGCAGTTCCAGAATATCGTAAGCCAAATTTGTCTTTGTAAGAATTGTGTGCATGTATATTCTATGAGGTGGAGGAAATCTTGGAGAAAATGGTTTTCATTGGGGTTTCTCTCCTGCTAACAGACTTCCCTGGTGGCTCAGTAGTAAAGAATCCACCTTCAATGCAGGACCCTCGGGAGACATGGTTTCTATTCTTGAGTTGGGAAGATCCCTTGGATGAGGGCATCCACTCCAATATTCTTGCCTGGAGAAACCCCATGGACAGAGAAGCCTGGCAGGCTACAGTCCATAGGGTCTCAAGAGTTGGACATGACTGAAGTGACTTAGCACACACACCTACCAACAAAGGATAGTAAAAACTGATTACTGCAGCATCTAAATTAAGCCAATCTTGGTGTTACTCTCTCTGTTTAAAATGTCTCTGCAAAATGATATGAGGCAGTTCCACAGATTTACTTGCTTGCTTTCATGTTATTAATGATTTCTCTTAATGTATTAATCACTCTGCGTGTAGAGGGTAAATAATGATGGAAATTGTAATAATTACTTTGCACTATCAAAGGACTATGTATACTAACAGCTTCACAGGGCTTCTTCTTATCCCCAAAGAAGGCCCCAGAGTTTTAGATTACCACATACCTGTCTTAGGATTGTTCCAATGAGCAGTAGTCACAGATTTACTTCCACCATTTTGACTTGGCCTAATTGGCTACAGATAGAGCTTATGGTGTTTAAGTCACTAAATCATGTCTGACTCTTGTGACCTCATGGACTGTAGCCTGCCAGGCTCCTCTGTCCATGGGATTCTCCAGGCAAAAATACTGGAGTGGGTTGCCATTTCCTACTCCAGAGGCTTATGAAGTTGTCCATGTTATTGGGACCTCAGATACAAATTCTTAATGAAGTTGCAGAAGTCCTTGGTAAGTGGTAAATCGCCAGACCAAAGGGGAAAGGTGAGGGAAGGGATAAATTAGTAACTTAGGGATTAATATATACACACTACTATATATATAACATAGATAACCAACAAGGACCTACTGCATAGCACAGGGGACTATGCTCAATTTTATTTTATAATAACTGATAGGGGAAAAGAACCTAAAAACTAATATATATATATTTTATATGTGTATATGTGTGTGTTAGTCACTCATTTGTGTCCAGCTGTTTGTGATCTCATGGACTATAGCTCTCAAGGCTCCTCTGTCCATGGAATTCTCCAGGCAAGAATACTGGAGTGGGTTACCATTTCCTTCTCCATATTATATATAATATATAATATATATAATAAATATAATGCATGTATATATGTGTATATGCCTGTATATATAATATGTATACATGCATATACACACATATAGAAAACTAAATCAGTGTGCTATACACCTGAAATTAACATGATATTGTAAACCAACTAAAGTTCACTAAACTTTTAAAAATACATAACTTAATTGTTAAAAAAAATTGGGGTTATGGAAGACTGGATGTTTCTGTCAGAGTGAAAGCAAACCTGAAATCTAGAAAATTTGCCCTTAACCTCTAAACTCCTCATATAATTTTTATCCACAGACCACCTTCATTGAAAATTCTTTTAAAACCTACCAACTATCTGGAATTAATGAATCAATAAGATACACCTACACATTTCTGAGGATTACTGTCTTTTAAAATATATTTATTTATTTGACTGCATCAGACCATCATTGCATCATGTGGGATTTTTCGTTGTGGCACACAGGATCTCTAGTTAAGTCAGGCAGGCTCGGTAGTTGAAGTATGAGGACTTAGTTGTCTCAAGGCATGTGGAATCTTTGTTCCCTGGCCTGGGATCAAAGCCAAGTCCTCTGCATGTTAGGATTATTGTCTTTTGTAGGGAATTTTGTACTACAGGTGTATCTGGTGAACCACTGATAGAACTTAAGATTTAGAGTGTTTAAAAACTTTTATTTTTCACTCTCTAGTCTATGTTATTTGTTTAACTTCATCAAGATGTGATATTTCAGAGTCATATGACCAGGGTAAGCAAATGGAAAGTTTCCAAACACAGGATTACTACGATTTTCATGTGACTCTTCAAATAAATTTGTGAGTGGGGAAATTTCCAAAACTGAAAGTTAATTAGATGTACTGTTCTCCAAAAGCTGATGCTTTTATTTTGCCAACCTTTCATGAATCCCTTAGGATTGTTTCATTCAATCTTTTTCTTTGCTAGATTATGCAAATGATTCATTTATTGTGTATAAAAGTACAAAAATTGTTAATGAGTTTGCTGCACATACATACATACATAGAAGTATACACACATATCCTTTATGTGTTACAGTTTAACTGAGAACTGCAGGTTTTAATACAGTGTAGTTAATAGAATGTGACATCTCTACTGTGAATACTAAATACTATGTGCTATGTACAGTCCACATGAGCAGGACCTCAGTGTATGATAGAACAAATTATACATGTGAATTGAGGGCCACATGTAAAATCCATCAATGCTACATTAGAGAAACCATTTGGAATTTTTTTTCTATTCTTTGATCAGACAGTCATTGAGTCTCTGTTGAAACTCAGTGTTGCTAAGCAGTCCTATGGGTTATTTACTTTGTCTTCTCAAGGGTATCAGTCTAGTTACCTCATCTTGCTGTGTTATATATTTGGCAGACATAATACTAGATATATTCTTTCATATTTGCACCATGACTAGCTTGTGGAAAAGGCCCACAAAGCTTAGGCTCAACCTGTTCAATGGCATCCTTTAATGTTTAACTACAATACCTCTACACTTTCTAGCAATCTGTAGTTAAGTGTGACTTTTATCCTTTATCAGGATGCAAAATATATTTTCTTCTACTGATTGCTGCTGAGAGGTAAAATCTGGGTATTTCAGAAAACCAGCATGGTGGTTTTGTCTAGAGGGCTGCATTCATTGATTAACTTTTCATTATCTACAGATATGCAGGCCTGGAAAGAATGTGAGAGGGAATGTAGTCCACACAACAGCCAAGTCAGTCCTGTACCTGACTTTAAATAGCACCACAAAACTTCCAACTTCTGAGAAGCTGATCTGTTTTCCTAAAGGTCATTGTTGAAAGAGATGCTTAATTCATATAAATCATTCATTTATGTAACTAACAATTTTTTCTTTCAGGGAATTGTTCAGGTTGAACAGGCTTGTCAAGCTTCTTGCAAAATTGGCTTCTTTTAATCTGCCATCATAGATATGGGGAATTGTGACTTTTCAGGGTAAAACAAAACAACGATCCTGGAAAAAAAAAAAATGAAACCACTCTTAATGCTCTTTTTTTCTGGGCTAAAGAGTTTCATTTCTTCTTTATGCCTTATTTAAATACATTTTAGTCACAGTTTTCTTTTTTTTCCAGATGTTACTCAAGTTCTTTTCAGATGTTAGCAATGTGTGTTTCAACATTGGACAGGGTACCTTGAGATTAATGTATAGGTAGAAATGAATCATACTTCAAAATTTCACTTCCCCAAAACATTTTTCCACTTGAACCAACACCAAACTGTTGATCTGGAATCAAGATTGCTGGAAGAAATATCAACAACCTCAGATATGGTGATGATATCACCCTAATGGCAGAAAGCAAGAAGGAACTGAAGAGCCTCTTGAAGAAGGTGAAAGAGGAAAGTAAAAAAGCTAGCTTAAAACTCAACATTCAAAACATTAAGACCATAGTATCCAGTCCCATCACTTCATGGCAAATACATGGAGGAAAAATGGAAGCAGTGGCAGATTTTATTTTCTTGGGCTCCAAAATCACTGCAGACGATGACTACAGCCATGAATTTAAAATATGCATGCTCCTTGGAAGAAAATCTATGACAAACCTAGACACTGTATTAAAAAGCAGAGACATCATTTTGCTGACAAACATTGATCTAGTCAAAACTATGGTTTCCCCAGTAGTCATGTAAGGATATGAGAATTGGACCATAAAGAAGGCTGAGTGCCAAAAAAATTATGCTTTCAAACTGTGGTGCTGGAGATGGCTCTGGAGAATACCTTGGATAGCAATGAGATCAAACCAATCCTAAAGAAAATCAACCTTGTATATTCACTGGATGAACTGACATTGAAGCTGAAGCTCCAAAACTTTGGCCACCTGATGCAAAGAGTATACTGACTGGAAAAGTCTTTGATCCTGGGAAAGACTGAGGAAAAGAGGAGAAGGGGGTGACAGAGGATGAGATGGTTGATGGGCATCAACCACACAATGGACATGAGTTTGAGCAAACTCCAGGAGATAGTGAAAGACAGGAAAGCCTAGTGTGCTGAAGTTCATGGAGTCATACATGACTGAGGGACTGAATAACAAGTACAAACTGTTGATACCCAGTCATACAGAGGAAAAAGTTTCTGTCAATATCATCTCTTGTTTCAGTCTTCCTCGATACCAAGTCTGTATTTAGGTCAATTTTTGCCATTTTAATTTTTTTAAAACTCCTTCAACAGAGACTTTGTTCTACATATTTTTTAAATCATCCCATTTTGTACAATATTCAAACAACTCTTCTCTGCTAAGTCAATGCTTCAAGAAGGATTTTTAAATTCCAAACTATGTATATGTCACTGTGCTCAGCACATACTTTATTGTATAGTTGCTAAATCCTGTCCAACTCTTTGTGACTTCATGAATTATAGTTTGTATTCTGGCTTCAATTATATGGCTACCTCATGGTTTGAGCTTGGCTTCCAGTCTCAGCAAATTTTTAGTTAAGTTGCTGCTGTGTTCAGATGCCATTCTGGAGATGTAGAGTTTTATATAGAGGTAGTATTCTGTATCTCTGAATTTATATGCATATCATGTGTGTGTGTGTGTGTGTGTGTGTGTGTGTGTGTGTGTGTGTGTGTGTGTAAGGTTATTCATTCATTGATTTATTCATTATTATCAACAAATAATCATTAATCATATACTATATTCTAGGCACTATGTTAGGTGATAATATTCAATAGCAAACAAAAACACACAGAAGACTTTTCATCATAGAACTTTAAATTTAGTTGAAGAATTAGCTATTAATCAGAAAAATGATAATGTTGTAGATGTTAGGTATCCTAGGAGCATATGATAGTGAGACATGACTTTTCAAAGAGGAAAGGAAGTTTCACAGAGGAAGGAATACCTGACAGAAGAGCATAGCTCAACTAGATTCTCATTAAGCTCCATAATATCCCTGTGAGTGCATGTGTGCTAAGTTGCTTCAGCTGCATCTGACTCTTTGCAACCCCATTGACTATAGCCTGCTAGGCTCCTCTGTCCCTGTGATTCTTCAGGCAAGAATACCGGGGTGGGGTGCCATGCCCTTCTCCAGTGTCCCTGTATTTGCCTCTGAAAGTCATTAGAGTTTTGTGGAAGAAGGTGGGGTCAAGTTGGAAGGGTAGAGCCAAGATGGTAGTTGTATGTTATAATGCAGGTTCAATAGAACTGGAAGGCCAGCAAGCAAGTAGCAGATACCTAGACAACTTGTTACTTATACTTGAAAAAGGAATCAGAGAAAAGAAGAAAATATTCACCTGCCTCATATTTTCAATCTAAAGGGAAAGTGGAATAAATTAAACACTGGTACATAGGTGTGAAGACCAATAGTATGCTTGGCAGTGGACTTTGTGATGACTTTTTCTCTTCTTAATTGGAAGAGTAGATATCATCTACCAACTTTGAAGAATGTGATTTTAATAGTGAAGTGATCTAATGGTTCCTACCAGCTAGAATTCAATAGGATGATTGATCTATAGGTAAAAGTTAAAGCTAACAGTATTTCAAAATGAATAAAATAATTATACAGTGGACCCTAGAACATTACAAGAGAGTGCTGAAATGATTGATTAAACAGGACACAGAAGTTAAATTTGAAAGTTGTATTATCAGTAGTAAGAAGACAGTGCAGAGAGTTTCATTCAGTAAACAGCATCTCAAGTCAAACGGTGCAAGAATATAAGCAAGTTGTCACAAAGTTTTATAAAATATTATAAAATGGCAAAACCTAAGAAGGGACATGACAAATCTAAACAAGTGGAAGAGTTATGCCAATTTTTTTTCTTTTTTATTTATTTATTTATTTTCTTTTTTTTCTCCCTTTTATTGTTTTCGCCATACAATATCATGATATCACCATGGGTTTACATATGCTCCCCCTCCAGAAACCCCTCCCTCCCCCCTCCCTCCTCCCTCTCCCCTGGGAAATCTCAATGCACCAGCCCCAAGAATCAATCCTGGGCTGGCGATTGATTTCACATATGATAATTAACATGTTTCAATGCCATTCTCCCATATCATCCCACCCTTGCCCTCATCCACAGAGTCCACGAGTCTATTCTATACATCTGCGTTCCTTTTGCTGTCTCGCATGTTGGGTTCTCGTTACCGTCTTTCTAAATTCCATATATATGCGTTAATATACTGTATTGTTGTTTTTGCTTCTGGCTTACTTCACTCTGGATAATGGGCTCCAGTTCGGTCCATCTGAGTAGAACTGATTCAAATGAATTTTTTTTAATGCTGAGTAATATTCCATTGTGTATATGTACCACAGCTTTCTTATCCATTCGTCATTTGATGGGCATCTAGGTTGCTTCCATGTCCTGGCTATTATAAACAATGCAGTGATGAACATTGGGGTACACACGGCTCTTTCAATTCTGGTTTCCTCAGTGTATATGCCCAGCAGTGGGATTGCTGGGTCATATGGCAGGACTATTTGCAGCTTTTTAAGGAACCTCCACACTGTTTTCCATAGTGGCTGTACTAGTTTGCATTCCCACCAACAGTGTAGGAGAGTTCCCTTTTCTCCACATCCTCTCCAGCATTTATTGCTTGTAGACTTTTGGATTACAGCCATTCTGACTGGTGTAAGGTGATACCTCATTGTTGTTTTGATTTGCATTTCTCTGATAATGAGTGATGTTGAACATCTTTTCATGTGTTTGTTAGCCATTTTTATGTCTTCTTTGAAGAAATGTCTGTTAAGTTCTTTGGCCCACATTTTGATTGGGTCGTTTATTTTTCTAGAATGGAGCTGCAGGAGTTGTTTGTATATTTTTGAGATTAATTCTTTGTCCGTTGATTCATTGGCTATTATTTTCTCCAATTCTGAAGGCTGTCTTTTCACCTTGCTTATAGTTTCCTTTGTTGTGCAGAAGCTTTTAATTTTAATTAGGTCCCATTTGTTTATTCGTGTTTTTATTTCCAGTATTCTGGGAGGTGGGTCATGGAGTATCCTGCTTTGGTTTATGTCAGAGAGTGTTTTGCCTATGTTATCCTCTAGGAGTTTTATAGTTTATGGTCTTATGCTTAGATCTTTGATCCATTTTGAGTTTATCTTTGTGTATGGTGTTAGAAAGTGTTCTAGTTTCATTCTTTTACAAGTGGCTGTCCAGTTTTCCCAGCACCACTTGTTAAAGAGGTTGTCTTTTCTCCGTTGCATATTCTTGCCTCCTTTGTCAAAGATAAGGTGTCCATAGATGCGTGGATTTATCTCTGGGCTTTCTATTCTGTTCCATTGATCTATATTTCTGTCTTTGTGCCAGTACCATACTGTCTTAATGACTGTGGATTTGTAGTATAGCCTAAAGTCAGGTAGGTTGATTCCGCCAGTTCCATTCTTCTTTCTCAAGATTGCTTTGGCTATACGAGGTTATATGTATTTCCATACAAATTGAGAAATTATTTGTTGTAATTCTTTAAAGAAGACCTCTGGTATCTTGATAGGGATTGCACTGAATCTATAGATTGCTTTGGGTAGTATACTCATTTTCACTATATTGATTCTTCCAATCCAAGAACACGGCACATTTCTCCATCTGTTTGTGTCCTCTTTGATTTCTTTCATCAGTATTTTATAGTTTTCTATATATAAGTCTTTTGTTTATTTAGGTAGAAATACTCCTATGTATTTTATTCTTTTTGTTTCGATGGTGAATGGAATTGTTTCCTTAATTTCTCTTTCTGATTTCTCATTGTTAGTGTATAGGAATGCCAGGGATTTCTGTGTATTGATTTTGTATCCTGAAACTTTGCTGTATTCACTGATTAGTTCTAGTAATTTTCTTGTAGAGTCTTTAGGGTTTTCAATATAGAGGATCATGTCATCTGCAAATAGAGAGAGTTTTACTTCTTCTTTTCCAACCTGGATTCCTTTAATTTCTTTATCTGCTCTGATTGCTGTGGCCAAGACTTCCAAAACTATGTTGAAAAGTAGTGGTGAGAGTGGGCACCCTTTTCTTGTTCCTGATTTCAGGGGGAATGCTTCCAGCTTTTCACCATTGAGGATAATGTTTGCTGTGGGTTTGTCATATATAGCTTTTATTATGTTGAGGTATGTTCCTTCTATTCCTGCTTTTTGGAGGGTTTTTATCATAAATAGATGTTGAATTTTGTCAAAGGCTTTCTCTGCATCAATTGAGATAATCATGTGATTTTTATTTTTCAATTTGTTAATGTGGTGTATTACATTGATTGATTTGCGAATATTGAAGAATCCTTGCATCCCTGGGATAAAGCCTACTTGATCATGATGTATGATCTTTTTGATGTGTTGTTGGATTCTATTTGCTAGAATTTTGTTGAGGATTTTTGCATCTAAATTCAACAGTGATATTGGCCTGTAGTTTTCTTTTTTTGTGGCATCTTTGTTGGGTTTTGGAATTAGGGTGATGGTGGCCTCATAGAATGAGTTTGGAAGTTAACCTTCGTCTGCAATTTTCTGGAAGAGTTTGAGTAGAATAGGTGTTAGCTCTTCTCTAAATTTTTGGTAGAATTCAGCTGTGAAGCCATCTGGTCCTGGGCTTTTGTTTTTTGGAAGATTTCTGATTACGGTTTCAATTTCCGTGCTTGTGATGGGTCGATTAATATTATCTATCCCTTCCTGGTTTAGTCTTGGGAAGTTGTACTTTTCTAGGAATTTGTCCATATCATGCAGGTTGTCCAGTTTATTTGCATATAGTTGCTGATAATAGTCTCTTATGATCCTTTGTATTTCTGTGTTTTCTGTTGTGATCTCTCAATTTTCATTTCTAATTGTGTTGATTTGGTTCTTCTCCCTTTGTGTCTTGATGAGTCTGGCTAATGGTTTGTCAATTTTATTTATCTTCTCAAAGAACCAGCTTTTGGATTGGTTGATGTTTGCTATGGTCTCTTTTGTTTCCTTTGCATTTATTTCTGCCCTGATCTTTAAGATTTCTTTCCTTCTACTAGCCCTGGGCTTCTGCATCTCTTCCCTTTCTAGTTGCTTTAGGTGTAAAGTAAGGTCATTTATTTGATTTTTTTCTTGTTTCCTGAGGTGAGCTTGTATTGCTATGAAGTTTCCCCTTAGCATTGCTTTCACAGTGTCCCATAGGTTTGGGGCTGTTGTGTTTTCAATTTCATTCGTTTCCATGCATAACTGAATTTGATTTTTGATTTCTTCTGTGATTTGTTGGTTATTCAGCAGTGTGTTGTTGAGCCTCCATATATTGGAAGTTTTGAAAGGTTTTCTCCTGTAGTTGATATCTAATCTCACTGCATTGTGGTCAGAAAAGATGCTTGGGATGATTTCAATATTTTTGAATTTATCAAGGTTAGATTTATGGCCCAGGATGTGATCTATCCTGGAGAAGGTCCCGTGTGCACTTGAGAAAAAGGTGAAATTCCTTGTTTTGGGGTGGAATGACCTATAGATATCAATTAGGACTAACAGGTCTATTGTATCATTTAAAGTTTGAATTTCCTTGTTACTTTTCTGTCTAGTTGATCTATCCAATGGTGTGAGTGGTGTATTAAAGTCTCCCACTATTATTGTGTTGTTGTTAATTTCCCCTTTCATACTTGTTAGCATTTGCCTTACATATTGTGGAGCTCCTATGTTAGGTGCATAAATATTTATAATTGTTATTTCTTCTTCCT
>ML661241.1:1064287-1107713 GCA_007570785.1 Antilocapra americana
CAGAAAATTGCAGAAGAAGGTAAACTTCCAAACTCATTCTATGAGGCCACCATCACCCTAATACCAAAACCCGACAAAGATGAATAAGAAATTTTAAAACATAAAGGCAAAGAAAAAAATGAAAAAATCAATAATTTGATCACAAATTTTTAAAGCTTCCATATGCCCAAAATATAGAAACAAAATAAAAAGATTAATTGAGGAAACATTTATGACAATGTAACTGGAAACATAATTTTTTCCATTTTTATTTTTTGAACTTATACAATTCAATAAGAAAATATCAAGACCAAATAAAAATGAAAAATATATGATCAGACAGATCAAAGAAATAATTATATGAAATGATTAAATATAAAAAAGATGTACAATCTCACCAATGTTCAAACAATATCAAATTTTGGAAATCGATATATTATTTGTTTTAATCCATCAATTTATTCAAGAAACAAACTCCCAATATTGGCTAGGGTTCATTGCATTGGACACCCACTTAATTCTGACAGAAATAGAAATTGATAGTACATTTATGGGAAACAATTTGGAAATTTAATAAAGGATATTATAAAATAATTTTCCCTTGACTTTATTATTTAACAGTATTATTGAAGAGTAATTGACATACAAACTTTGTACATATTGAATGTGTACAATTTAATGAAATTAGACATATGCAAACAGCTGTGATAGCATCATCACAATTAAAATCATCGGAATATTTAAAATTTCCTCTTGTCTTCCTTTTTTGTGGTAGGAACATTTGACACTAGATATACTGTCTTAAATTTTTTCTAATTTAAATTTATTTATTTATTTCCCCTCCCCTTTTTTTTTTTATTTGATATTCCAAACGGTTTACATATGCTCCCCCTCCAGAACCTCCCTCCCTCCTCCCTCCCCCCGGGAAATCTCGATGAACCAGCCCTGAGCATCAGTCCTGGGCTGGCAATTGACTACACACATGATAATCAACATGTTTCAATGCCATTCTCCCATATCATCCCACCCTTGCCCTCATCTACAGAGTCCACGAGTCTGTTCTATACATCTGCGTTCCTTTTGCTGTCTCGCATGCTGGGTTCTCGTTACCGTCTTTCTAAATTCCATATATATGTGTTAGTATACTGTATTGTTGTTTTCCCTTGTGGCTTACTTCACTCTGGATAATGGGCTCCAGTTCCGTCCACCTGAGTAGAACTGATTCAAATGAATTTTTTTTAATGCTGAGTAATATTCCATTGTGTATATGTACCACAGCTTTCTTATCCATTCGTCATTTGATGGGCATCTAGGTTGCTTCCATGTCCTGGCTATTGTAAACAATGCAGCGATGAACATTGGGGTACACGTGGCTCTTTCAATTCTGGTTTCCTCGGTGTATATGCCCAGCAGTGGGATTGCTGGGTCATATGGCAGGTCTATTTGTAGTTTTTTAAGGAACCTCCACACTGTTTTCCATAGTGGCTGTACTAGTTTGCAATCCCACCAACAGTGTAAGAGAGTTCCCTTTCCTCCACATCCTCTCCAGCATTTATTACTTGTAGATTTTTGGATTGCAGCCATTATAACTGGTGTAAAGTGATATTGTATTGGTTTTGCCATGCATTGACATGAATCTGCCATGGGTGTCTTAGATTTTTAAGTGCACAATATAATTTTGATAAGTATAGGCACCAGTTTGAACTGCAGATCTCTAGAACTTATTTAACTAGCATAACTGAAACTTTATATTCATTGAAGTAAAGCTGCCTGTTTCCCCATCCCGTACTCCCTAGCAACCACATTTGTATTTACTGCTTCTATGAGCTTGATTGTGTAAATATCTCATATAAGTGAAAGCCGAGGAAAACTCGTACAGAGGTGGGAATACTAGACCACCTTATCTGTCTCTTGAGAAACCTGTGTGCATGTCGAGAAGCAATAGTTAGAACCAGATGTGCAACAATGGGCTGGTTCAAAATAGAGAAAGGAGTTTATCAAGGTAGCATATTGCTTATTTAACTTATATGCAGAGAACAGTGTGTAAAATGCTAGGCATTTAACTTATATGCAGAGAACAGTGTGTAAAATGCTAGGCTGGATGAATCACAAACTAAGATCGAGATTTCCAGTAGAAATATCAACAGTCTCAGATATACGGATGATACCGCTTATAATGACAGAAAATGAAGAGAAACTAAAAAGCCTCTTGATGAGTGTGAAAGAGGAGAGTGAAAAAGGTGACTTGAAATTCAGCATTCAAAAAACTAAAATTATGGAATCCTGTACCATCAGTTCATTGCAAATAGATGTGGGAAAAGTGGAAATAGTGACAGATTTTATTTTCTTGGGCTTCAAAAATCACTGCAGATGGTGACTGCAGCTATGAAATTAAAAGATGCTTGCTCTTTGGATGGAAAGCTATGACAAACCTAGACAGTGTATTAAAAAGCAGAAACATCACTTTGCTGACAAAGGTCTGTATAGTCAAAGCTATGGTTTTCTCATTAGTCATGTACAGATGTAAGAGTTGGAACATAAGGAAGGCTGAGTGCCGAAAAATTGATGATTTCAAATTGTGGTGCTGGAGAAGACTCACGAGAGTCCCTTGGACAGCAAAGAGATTAAATCAGTCAATCCTAAAGGAAATCAACCCTTTATATGCATTGGAAGGACTGATGCAAAGAGAAATCTCATTGGAAAAGACCCTGATGCTGGGAAAGACTGAGGGCAGGAGGACAAAGGGGCAACAGAGCATGAGATGCTTGGATGACATCATTGACTCAATGGACATGTATTTGAGCAAACTCTGAGAGAGTGAAGAAAGGGAAAGCCTGGCATCCTTCAGTCCATGGGGTTGCAAAGAGTCAAACAAGACTTAGTGCCTGAAATCAATAAGTGAAATCAGGCATTATTTGTCGTTCTGCAACTGGCTTATTTCACCTAGCATTTGTCCACAGTCCGTTAAAGTTGTCTTAAGTGCAAGAATTTCCTTCTTTTTAAAGGCTAAATACTATTTCATTATTCTACACCGAAAATACCACATTTTCTTTATCCATTCATGTATTGAAGTACACGTGATCTGTTTCCATATCTTGGCTTTTGTAAATAATGCTGCAATAAACATGAGAGTGCAGGTAAATAATTCAAGATTCTGAATTCAATTATTTTGGATATATACCCAGAGGTGGGATTTCTGAATTATATAGTAGTCCTAATCAATTTTTTGAGGAACTTTGATACTGTTTTCCATAGCCAATGAAACATTTATCATTCCCATCAACAATGTACATGGTCCCATCATATACACACTGCTATTTATTACAAATATTGGGCTTCCCAGGTGGGGCTTGTGGTAAACAAACCACCTGCCAATGCAGGAGATGCAGGTTTGATCCCTGGTTGAGGAAGATCTACTGCTGTAGAAAATGACAACCTGCTCCCGTATTCTTCTCTGAAAAAGTCCATGGGCAGAGAAGCTGGCAGGCTGCAGTCCATGGAACCATAAAGAGTCAAACACGACTGAGTGACTAAATACATTTATAAAATAGATACTAGTAAGATCCTACTTTATAGCACAGGGAACTCTTCTCAATACTATGAAATGACCTCTATAGGAAAAGAATCCAAGAAAAGTGGATATATGTATATGTATAATTGATTCATCTTGCTGTATAGCAGAAACTAGCACAACAATGTAAATCAACTATACTAAAATAAAAATTTAGAAGGAAAACAGAAAACAAAATAAAAGAGAGGAACTTAAAAAAACAACACCCCAAAATCTCACAATATACATGGTTTCCATTCTTCTATATCCTTGCTAACACTTCTGTATTTGTTTGCTTTTGAAAATATCCATTCTAATAGATTGGAGGTGATATCTCGGTGAGGTTTTGATTTGCATTTCCATCATAAATAATGACTTTGAGAATCTTTTTATTTGCTTATTAGTCATTTGTATGTCTTTTTTGGATACAAGTCTGTTGCCCATCTTTCATTCAGATTATTTGTTTTTGTTGGGGATGCTTATTTTTTGCTATTGAATTGTAGAAGTTGCTTATATATATTGAATATTAACCTTTTATGATATATAGTTTAGAAACATTTTGCCTTTTCATTCCGCTGTTTGCTTCCTTTGCAGAAGCTTTTTACTTTGATGTACAGGCACACCTCATTTATCTTCCTTTGCTTTATTATACTTTGCAGATACTTTGTTTTTCACAAGGTGAAGGATAATGGCATTGGACAAGTCTATCAGTACCATTTTCCAATGGCATTTGCTCACTTTATGTCTCTGTGTCATATTTTGGTAATTCTTTAAATATTTCAAACGCTTTCACTTTTATTGTATTTGTTATGGTTTTCTGTGATCAGTGATCTTTGATGTTACTACTATAACTCATTTAAAGTTCAGGTGATAGCACTATTTTAAGCAATTAAGTATTTTTAATTAATTATGTACATTTTATTGCACACTTAATAGACTACATTCATGAAAGCTAAATCACTTCTGCCGTGTCCGACTCTTTGTGACCCCGTGGACCGTAGCCCACCAAGCTCCTCTGTCCATGGGATTCTCCAGGCAAGAATGCTGGAGTGGGTTGCCATGCACTCCTCCAGGGAAAATTTCCAACCCAGGGGCCAAACCCAGGTCTCTTTTGTCTCCTGAGTTGGAAAGTGGGTTCTTTACCACTAGCGCCATCTGAGAAGCCTAGTTTATAGTGTAAACACTATTTTTATATGCACTGAGAGACCAAAAATTTGTGTGACACACTTTTTGCAATATTCACTTTATTGCAGTTGTCTGGACCTGGACCTACAATATCTCTGAGGCTTGTAGTTCCAATTGTCTACTTTTGATTTTGTTGTCATTGTTTTGGTACTATATTATATAAATCATTGCCAAGGCCAATGTCAAGAAGTCTTTGTAGGAGTTTTAGAGTCTCAAATCTTAAGTATATAGTTCATTTTGAGTTGATTATGTGTAGGGTGTAAGATAAGGATCGAATTTTTTTTTTGCATGTAGATATTCATTTTCCCCAGTATTACTTTTTAAAGAGACTACCTTTGCCTTTTGATATTCTTGGAATCTTTGTCAAAGATTAGTTGACTTACTGTGTTGATTTATTGTTTTGTTTTATTTCCTATTTCCCTATCCCATTGTTATATATGCCTGACTTTATGCCAGTACCATCCTGTTTTAATTAATGTAACTTTAATACATTTTGAAATCTGAAAGCATAATGCCTCGTTGTTCTGTTTTCTGAAGATCACTTTAGTTATTCTAGTTCCATTAGTATTTTACATTTTTTTATTTTTATAAAAAATGCCATTGGAATTCTGTTGCAGATAGCATTGAATCTGTGGATTGTTTTAGATAGTGTGAACATTTTAACAATATTAATTCTACCACTTCATGAACACAGAAGTGGAAGAATTTCCACTTGCTTCTGTTGGAAATTTCCATTTGTTTCTGTTTCCTAACTGTTTTAACTGATGTTTTTAAATTTTCAGTGTCCAGATCGTTTGCCTCCTTTGTTAAGTTTGTTCCTAAGTATTTTATTCTTTTTAATGCTGTTGCAAATTGTTTTCTTAATTTCTTTCTTATATAGCTTATTTTTGAAGTATAAATGCTACTGGGTATTGTATGCTAATTTTGTACTCTGAAACTTTGCTTAGTTTCATTTTTTAGTCCTAATAGTTTTTGGTGGAGTCTTTAGTGTTTTATACATATAGAATCATTTCATCTACAAAGAGAGACAATTTTATTCCTTCCCCCCCACCCAAAGTTTGGATGTCTTCTACTTGTTCTTTCTTAGCTAAATGTTCTGGACTTTTAGGAATATGCTAAATAGAAGTGGCAGGAATGGGCATCCTTGCTTTATCCCTCACCTTAGAGTATTTCTTAACTTTCTAATTATATCTAGAAACTATCCCAAGGATATGTTCAAAATCAGAAAGGGCCTTATTATCAGGATATTTCTTATAAAATTGCTTATGATAGCAAATAAATAGAAATGATTTAATACGTCAGTAAGGTAAGGATTGAATGAAAAATTACACACATGCATAATAGACTATCATTTAATTATTAATTTATAATTTTGGATAAATTTAATAAATGGAAGAATAATGTATAATTGAAAATTTTGTGCTCAGAGTGAACATATTACCTGGCACATAATAAGACATAAGTAACTATTAGAAAAATACTGAGAGAAATAAAGGTTAAATAAAAAAGCATGATACTGAATTGTAAATTTATATCAACTGCATAAAAAGGTAATTAAAAGTCTTATGTACACAAAATATTAATTAGTGAATATTTCTAGCTAGTGTTAAGGGTAAATTTTAATTATTTTATTGTCCTTATCTATTGTTTTAGTATTTACCAAAATAAATACTTTTATTATAGGAAAAATGTTTGTAAAGAGAAAATTAGATTGTGTAGAATTAGTGTTACCTATACTTGGTGAATCCATGTTTACTCTGAATAATTACAGCTTCCTTTTGTAAGTGCATACAGACTATTCTTTCAATAATAAACTTTAGAGCCTTGCCAGGAATAAACTTCAAACTCATAGCTTGTCATATTAGACACATGCCTTCTTGAACATCTTGAAAATGAAAATTGCTCCCTGTCTTCTGCCTTCCAGAATATATCTATTCAGATCTCCATGATTTCTCAAAATTAACAGTGCTATTTTTTTATTATTATATGGAAATTACATGATCACTCATAACTTCCCTGGTGGCTCAGATAGTAAAGCGTCTGCCTACAATGCAGGAGACCCAGGTTCAATCCCTGGGTTTGAAAGATCCTCTGGAGAAAGAAATGACAACCCACTCTAGTACACTTGCCTGGAAAAATCCCATGGACGGAGGAGCGTGGTAGGCTACAGTCCATAGGGTTGCAAAGAGTTTGACATGACTGAGCGACTTCACTTTCACTTTACATGGTCCCTCAGGTCCCTCAGATGTAACTTTCCTGCCCAGGAGACATAAATCCCTTCGGAGCAACTTGGTGTTTTCTTCTCATTTATTATGGACTTCAGTATTCTCTAAAGGGCTTATTGTATTCATTTCTGTTGCAAAGTCATAATCCTTGATGAGTAAAGCAGGAGTAGCACAGTTCTTTCTAATCTGATCCAGATAGAAGGTCTATCTTATTTTTTCATCTTGTTCCAATAAACACAAAAAGAACCAAAAATTCCTCTTCTCAGTAAACATTTACTGTCATCTGTACTTTCCTGACTCCTCTCTCATAGGTCCATATAACTTCCCTTTCTTTATCCTATTAAAGAAATAGAAAGAAGATTTGAGCTGAAACTTGATTTTGCCATTTGTAAGGAAGTTGCTTTCTTTCTTAACCTGAGTCTTGGTTTTCTTTGACTGTAAAATGTTGATCATAATAATTGCCTTACTCTTTTTTCAGGCTTATGATGATGATCAAATGTAACAATAGATGGGAAGTACTTTGTAAACCTTGTTTTAGAGCATATGCAGCATCCTCTTCTTGAAATGATTTGCAAATGTTTTGCTTAACTGCTGCCTCTTGTTAGCTTTGCTGTTCCTTAATTTTCAAGAAGTGCCATCTCTTTGAAACTTTCGTAATCATTTGCATGAGTCTCATTCCCTAACTTCTTCCAAGGAGAAGTTGTTACTTTTTCTCTGTATTCTTATTACTTAGTAATACTTTGATTAATTATATAGCTAAAACTTATAAATGACAACTTATAACATTATTTCATTGTGTTATAATTGTTTCTTTCAATATCACTCAACCTTTTCAAATCTCAACTCCTAGCCTAGGTTTTGAGTTCCTTGAAACAGAGTATTCATTTTTGTAACTCTGGTTGAATGCTTCTTACCTACTAATGTTTTCTAAATGAATAAGTCCATCAATGAATGAGCTAATGAGTTACAATGGCTTGGTGGCACAATCAGTTAAGACAGGGATTCAATCCTTGCTTTGGGAAAATCACCTGGAGAAGGGAATGGCAACCCGCTCCAGTATTCTTGCCTGGAGAATTCCATTGGCAGAGGAGTCTGGTGGGTTATAGTACATGGGGTTGAAAAGAGTCAGACACAACTGAGTGACTACCACTTTCACTTTATACACATAAAAATTGTTCTTGGTTGGCTCTTTTCCCTTTTATTTTTGTATCCTTCCTTTAAAATTGAATAAGTCACATCATATTATTCATGCAATTAACATATTTCCATGTGTCTTGTTCTTTCTTGATTGTACATTTGAAATAGGAGGAAAAGGGGCAGGGCACAACTTTTGAAAAAATGACATAGCCTGAGGACACAATGTAAACAGATTAGAATGAAATGGGCCCAAGATGGTACACAGTTCAGTTCAGTGGCTCAGTCCTGTGAGACTCTTTGCGACTCCATGGACTGCAGCACACCAGACTTCCCTGTCTATCACCAACTCATGGAGCTTGCTCAAACTCATGTCCATCGAGTCAGTGATGTCAACCAACCATCTCATTCTCTGTCATCCCCTTCTCCTTCTGCCTTCAATCTTTCCCAGCATCAGGATCTTTTCCAATAAGTCAGATCTACATATCAGGTGGCCAAAGTATTGGAGCTTCAGCATCAGTCCTTCCAATGAATATTCAGGACTGGTTTCCTTTAGGATTGACTGGTTTGATCTCCTTGCAGTCCAAGGGACTCACAAGAGTCTTATCTAATACCGCAGTTCAAAAACATCAATTCTTCGGCACTCAGCTTTCTTTATGGTTCAACTCACATCAGTACATGACTACTGGGAAAACCATAGCTTTAATGAGATGGAATTTCATTGGCAAATAATGTCTCTGCTTTTTAATATGCTGTCTAGGTTGGTCATAGCTCTTCTTCCAAGGAGCAAGCATCTTTAGTTTCATGGCTGCAGTCACCATCTACAGTGATTTCTGAGCCCAAGAAGATTAAGTCTGTCACTGTTTCCATTGTTTCCCCATCTATTTGCCATAAAGTGATGGGACCAGATGCCATGAGCTTAGTTTTCTGAATGTTGAGTTTTAAGCCAGCTTTTTCACTCTTCTCTTTCACTTTTATCAAGAAATTCTTTAGTTCCTCTCTGCTTTCTGCCATAAGGGTGGTATCATCTGCATATCTAAGGTTATTTATACTTCTCTTGGCATTCTTGATTCCAGCTTGTGCTTCATCCAGCCTGGCATTTTGCATGATGTACTCTGCATATAAGTTAAATAAGCAGAGCGACAATATACATCTTTGACATACTCCTTTCCTAATTTGGGTCCTGTCCATTGTTTCATGTCCCATTTTAATTGTTGCTTCTTGACCTGCGTATAGATTTCTCAGGAGGCAAATCAGGTGGTCTGGTATTCCCAACTCTTGAGGAATTTTCTACAGTTTATTATGATCCACACAGCCAAGGGCTTTGGTGTAGTCAATGAAGCATAAGTAGATATTTTTCTGGAACTGCCTTTCTTTTTCTATGATCCAGTGGATGTTGGCAATTTGATCTCTGATTCTTCTGCCTTTTCTAAATCCAGGTTGAGCATCTGGAATTTCTCAATTCAGGTACTGTTGAACCCTCACTTGGGGAATTTTGAGCATTACTTAACTAGTGTGTGAGATGAGTGCAATTGTGCAGTGGTTTGAACATTCTTTGGCATTGTCTTTCTTTGGGATCATAATGAAAACTGACATTTTCCAGTCCTGTGACCACTGCTGACCAAGATTCCCCAACAGTCAGTCTCTCCGATCAGGAAGCTTCCACAAGCTCCTTATGTTTATCCACCAGAGGGCAGAGAATGAAAACTACAGTCACAGAAAACTAACCAAACTGGTCACATGGATCACAGCCTTGTCTAACTCAATGAAACTATGAGCCATGTAGGCCAACCTAAAACAGACAGGTCATGGTGGAGAGTTCTGACAAAATGCGGTCCACTGAAGAAAGGAATTGCAAATCACTTCAGTATTCTTGCCTTGAGAACCCCATTAACAGTATGAAAAGTCAAAAAAATATGACACTGAAAGATAGTAGACAAGTCAACTTCAACTAGAAGTTGATCCTCAATCAGCAAACTAAATAACATACTCACAGGGGCCATGACAGTTCCAAGGCATCATCAAAAGACCAAAGGGTAGGCAGTGGCCCAATTCCTGGAAATCTCTACCTCTTTCCCAAAATAGTTGGAATAATCCTCCCACTCATTAGCCTATGAAATTACCCAACCCATAACAACTAACCACATTTCCAGGCTGCTACACTTGCCCTCTGCAATGGCCCACACTCTGTCTGTGGTGTGTGTTTTACTCTTAATAAATCCACTTCTTACCTATCACTTTTTCTCTCACTGAATTCTTTCTGAGATTAGACATCAAGAACCCGAGCTTCATTAGGTCCTGAAACCAGGTCTGTGATATCAGTTGGAAGAGTGTGGGTTTTGGCTAGGTTCTCGTCCTTGCCATGTGGGTTCAAGTCCCAAACTAGATTTTGTTTGGGTTTGAGTCCCAGCACATGGGTTCAAGTCCCAATCTGAGGTAGATGTTTTCACTTTGATTTTATTTCAGGTATCTCCTCACACACTGTGCCATATTCCCCCTTAGAATCTATGATCATGGAATCATATATAACTTGTTAAATATGCCCACTTCTTTGGCCATCACAAAACCTTAAAAATGATATGTCACTCTTCCCCTCAAAGATTCATTTCCATTTCACTGATCCTTGTTAGTAGAATTGGATTTAGAGTAACAAATCCTCTCTTTGATCCTTTAAGCTCTGAAATTTCAGTTGTTTCTTTTAGTAACCAAATAATATTTCATTGTTTGACTACACTAATTTTTTTGTTTTTTCATTCATCAGTTGATAAGCATTTTGGTTGTTTTTATCTTTAGGTTTGTCAGTAATGCTGCTATGAACATTCATGAGTATATTTTTCATGGGCATTTGGTTTCTATTCTTTTGGGTATGTACCTGGTTGTGGAAATCCTGGGTCATATGGTAATTCTATGTCTAAATTTCTGAGAAACTGCTAAATTATTTTCCAAGGTAGATGCACATTTTTACATTTCAAGCAGCAGTGTATAGTGATTTCAATTCTCAACTTCCTTTCCAATGCATGTTATTGTCTGTGTATTTCATTATAACTATGCTCGCAGTTGTGATTTTACATCTTATTTTGGTTTTGATTTGCATTTCTCTACTGCCTAATGATGTTAAGCATCTTCTCCTATGGTTACTGAACATTTGTATGTCTTTTTTGGAGAAAGGTCCATTCATATTCTCTAACTATTTTCAATTGGGTTATTTTTCTTCTTATAATTAAGTTTTAAATGTTCTTAATCTATTCGAGACAGTAGTCTTTTATCAGATATATGCTTTACATATATTTTCTCCTCTTCTGTTGATTGTCTTTTCACTTTCACCATGGCACCTTTTAAGCATAGAATGTTAAAATTTTGATTAAAATTATTTAACATATTCTTTCTTTTGTGACTTGTTATGTGCTGTTTTATCTTAAGAAGCCATTGCCTACTGCAAGGTCATGAAAACTTACCCTTATGTTTTTTCCTAAGAGTTTTATAGTTTTAGCTCTTACCTTTAGGTGTTTAATTCATTTTGAGTTAATTTTTTATATGGTGTGAGGTAGAAGTCCACCTTCATTCTTTTAAATGTAGATATCCTGCTTTTGTTGAGAAGCACTTTTTATTGAAAGGCATTTCTGTCTTCCATAAAATTGTCTTTGTACTCTGTCCAAAGCAATTGATGAAAATAAATTTAAGAGGTTATTTATAGTCTCTCCATTCTATTCTATTTATCTATATTCTGATCCTAATAGAGTATCACACTGTCTTGATTACTGTTGTGATTTATTAAGTTATGAATTTTAAAAATGCGATTCTTCCAAATTTGTTAATTTTTTAAAGATTGTTTTTGACTATTTGGTCCTCTTTACACTTCCATTCTAATTTTAGGTTTAGGTTATACATTTCTGTAAAAATCCACCTGAAATTTTAATGACTCTATAGATCACCTTGGAGAATACTGCCATCTTAACAATATTAAAGCTTCCAGTCTGTGATATTGGATGTATTTTTTTACTTGCATATTTAATATCTTTCAATAATGTATTATAATTTTCAATATATCAGTCTTGCATAATTTTTGTTAAATTTATCCCTAAATAATTTATTCTTTTTGTTGCTACTTTAAGTCGATTTGCTTCTTAATTTAATTTAGTTTTTAGATTTTTCCTTCTTAGTGTAAAACAATTGATTCTTTAAATTGATGTTTTATCCTTCAGTCTAGTTCAACTAATTTTTCATTCTAATAGCATTTTGCTTGTTTTGCTGTGTGTGTGTGTTTGCATGTGTATCCATTTGTGTGTGCATGCATGCTAAGTTATTTCAGTCGTGTTCAACTCTTTGTGAGGCTATGGACTGTAGCCAGCCAAGCTCTTCTGTCCATGGGATTCTTCTGGCAAGGATAATGGAGTGGGTTGCCATGCCATACTCCAGCGGATCTTCTTGACCCAGGGACTGAAACTGCGTCTCCTGCAACTACTGCACTGCAGGCAAATTCTTTACTACTGAGCTGCCATGGAAGCCCATGGATCCCTTGAGATTTCTAAATAAAAGATTAGTTCAGTTCAGTTCAGTAGCTCAGTCATGTCTGACTCTTTGCGACCCCATGAATCGCAGCACACTAGGCCTCCCTGTCCATCATCAACACCTGGAGTCTACCCAAACCCATGTCCATCGAGTTGGTGATGCCATCCAGCCATCTCATCCTCTGTTGTCCCCTTCTCTTCCTGCCCCCAATCATTCCCAGCGTTAGGGTCTTTTCCAATGAGTCAACTCTTTGCATGAGGTGGCCAAAGTACTGGAGTTTCAGCTTCAACATCAGTCCTTCCAATGAACCCCCAGGACTGATCTCCTTTAGGATGAACTGGTTGGATTTTCTTGCTTCAAAGGGACTCTCAAGAGTCTTCTCCAACACCACAGTTCAAAAGCATCAATTCTTTGGTGCTCAGCTTTCTTCACTGTCTAATTCTCACATGCATGCATGACTACTGGAAAAACCATAGCCTTGACTAGATGGACCTTTGTTGGCAAAGTAATGCCTCTGCTTTTCAATATGCTATCTAGGTTTGTCATAACTTTCCTTCCAAGGAGTAAGCATCTTTTAACTTTATGGTTGCAATCACCATCTTCAGTGATTTTGGAGCCCCCGAAAATAAAGTCTGACACTGTTCCCCCATCTATTTCCCATGAAGTGATGGGACCAGATGCCATGAGCTTAGTTTTCTGAATGTTGAGCTTTAAGCCAATGTTTTCACTCTCTTCTTTCACTTCCATCAAGAGGCTTCTTGATCAAGTTCCTCTTCAGTTTCTGCCATAAGGCTGGTGTCATCTGCATATCTGAAGTTATTGATATTTCTACTTGAAATGTTGATTCCAGCTTTTGCTTCTTCTAGCCCAGCGTTTCTCATGATGTACTCTGCATGTAAGTTAAATAAGCAGGGTGTCAATATACAGCCTTGACGTACTCCTTTTCCTATTTGGAACCAGTCTGTGGTTTCATGTTCAGTTCTAAGTGTTTCTTTCTGACCTGCATACAGGTTTCTCAAGAGACAGGTCAGATGGCCTGGTATTCCCATCTCTTTCAGAATTTTCCACAGTTTATTATGATCCACACAGCCAAAGGCTTTGGCATAGTCAATAAAGCAGAAATAGATGTTTTTCTGGAACTCTCTTGTTTTTGCGATGATCCAGCAGATGTTGGCAATTTGATCTCTGTTTCCTCTGCCTTTTCTAAAACCAGCTTTACCATTTGGAACTTCACGGTTCATGTATTGCTGAAGCCTGGCTTGGAGAATTTTGAGCATTACTTTACTTGCGTGTGAGATGAGTGCAATTGTGTGGTAGTTCGAGCATTCTTTGGCATTGCCTTTCTTTGGAATTGGAATGAAAACTGACCTTTTCCAGTCCTGTGGCCAGTGCTGCATTTCCCAGATTTGCTGGCGTATTGAGTACAGCACTTTCCCAGCATCATCTTTTAGGATTTGAAATAGCTCACCTGGAAGTCCATCACCTCCACTAGCTTTGTTCGTAGTGCTGCTTTCTAAGGCCCACTTGGCTTCGCATTCCAGGATGTCAGGTCCTAGGTGAGTGAGCAAACCATTGTGATTACCTGGGTCATGGAGACTTTTTTTTTGTACAGTTCCTTTGTGTATTCTTGCACCTCTTCTCAATATCTTCTACTTCTGTTAAGTCCATACCATTTCTGTCCTTTATCAAGCTCATCTTTGCATGAAATGTTCCCTTGGTATCTCTAATTTTCTTGAAGAGATTTCTAGTCTTTTCCATTGTGTTGTTTTCCTCTATTTCTTTGCATTGATTGCTGAGGAAGGCTTTCTTGTCTCTCCTTGCTATTCTTTGGAACTCTGCATTCAGATGGGAATATCTTTTTTTTTTCTCCTTAGATCATCCTCAAATAGAGATAATTTTTCTTTTCCTTTCTAATATGGATATTTTTCATCAGTTTTTCTTGCCTAATCGCCCTCACTAGAAGCTCCACTACAATGCTAAGTAAAAATGGGAAGAGTAAAAATTTTGTCTTGCTCCTGGTAGTGCATTCAGCCTTTCATTGCTAAACATGATGTTAGTTGTGAGCTTTTTTGTGGATTATATTTTATTCAGATTGATCATATTATTTTGCATTCTTCTTTGAGTGTTTTTTTTATCATAAAAACATTTTGGATTTTGCCGAATTATTGGACTTTTCTATATATATATATTTTTTATTGTTTTTGCCATACATTGTCATGATATCACCATGGGTTTACATATGCTTCCCCTCCGGAACCCCCCTCCCTCCTCCCTCCCCCCCGGGAAATCTCGCTGCACCAGTCCCGAGCATCAATCCTGGGCTGGCGATTCATTAGACACATGACAATTAACATGCTTCAATGCCCTTCTCCCATATCATCCCACCCTTACCCTCATCCACAAAGTCCACGAGTCTATTCTATACATCTGCGTTACTTTTGTTGTCTCCCATGTTGGGTTCTCGTTACTGTCTTTCTAAATTCCATATATATGCGTTAATATACTGTATTGTTGTTTTTGCTTCTGGCTTACTTCACTCTGGATAATGGGCTCCAGTTTCGTCCATCTGAGTAGAATTGCTTCAAATGAATTTTTTTTAATGCTGAGTAATATTCCATTGTGTATATGTACCACAGCTTTCTTATCCATTCATCAGTTGATGGGCATCTAGGTTGTTTCCATGTCCTGGCTATTGTAAACAATGCAGCGATGAACATTGGGGTACACGTGGCTCTTTCAATTCTGGTTTCCTCGGTGTATATGCCCAGCAGTGGGATTGCCGGGTCATATGGCAGGTCTATTTGCAGCTTTTTAAGGAACCTCCACACTGTTTTCCATAGTGGCTGTACTAGTTTGCATTCCCACCAACAGTGTAAGAGGGTTCCCTTTTCTCCACATCCTCTCCAGCATTTATTGCTTGTAGACTTTTGGATGGCAGCCATTCTGACTGGTGTAAAGTGGTACCTCATTGTGGTTTTGATTTGCATTTCTCTGATAATGAGTGATGTTGAGCATCTTTTCATGTGTTTGTTTTTGTTTTAAGGTGATAATGTGGCTTTTGTCCCTTATTCTCTTTGTATGGTGTATTACACTGATAGATTTTCATGCATTAGAATAATTTTCAATTCTAATGTTGCATTCCTGGGATGAATCCCACATGGTTATTGTGTATACTTTTTTTTTCACATGTTGTTAAATTTTGTTTGCTAATACTTTACTGAGGATTTTTTTTGTGTTTGGATACACACCTGAGATATGTTGCTATATAGCGTTTTGTTATTATTCTTTTGCTGTCTTTGACTTGTTATTGGTAGTAAGTTAATATTGGTTTCATAGAATGAGTTGGGAATTGGCCCCTCCTCTTCTATGTTCTGGACATGTTTGTAAAGTGCTGGTGTTAACTGTTTCTAATAGTTGGTTAAACTCATCGATGAAGCAATTTGCATCTGGGCTTTCCTTTTTGGGAAAGTTATTATTATTAATGCAACCACTTTACTTGTTATGGCTTCCCTGGTGGCTCAGCTGGTAAAGAATCTGCCTGCAATGTGAGAGACCTGGGTTTGACCTCTGGGTTGCAAAGTTTCACTGGAGAAAGGAAAGGCTACCCACTCCAGAATTCTGGCCTGCAGAATTCATGGACAGAGGAGCCTGGCAGGTTACAGTCCATGGGGTCACAAAGAGTAAGGCATGACTGAGCAACTTTTACTTTCACTTACTTGTTTTAAGTTTACTTGATATTCTATTCAATCTTGAGTAAGTTTTAGTAGCTTTTAACTTTGTAGTGATTTATCTATTTTGTTAAGGCTGTCTAGTTTATGGGCATACTGCTGCTCATCATCTTAATACCTTATAACCGTTAAAGTCAGTAGTGAGATCTCCTTTTATATTTCTGATTCTCATAATTCAAGTCTCTTCTTCCTTTTTTTGTCAGTCTAGCTAAAGTTTTTTCAAGTTTGTTCTTTGTAAAGAAACAGCTTTCACTTCATTAATTTTCTCTAATATTTTGCTATTCTCCATTTCACTTATTTCTTCTTTGAACTTTTATTATTTACTTCTTTCTGTTGGCTTTGAGTGTAGTTGTATCTTATTTTCCAATTTATTAGTGTGAAAATGTAATGTTATTTTTAATATATATTTTTAAATATAGGCATTTACAGGTATAAATTTCCTCTAAGCACTGCTTCATTGAACATTACAAGTTTGAATATATTGTGTTTTTGTTTTTATTCATCTCAAAGTGTTTTCTAAATTACTTGATTTCTTCTAGGACCTAATGTCTATTTAGAAGTATCTTGCTTAATTCCGACAAAATTTAAAAAATTCCCATTTTTCTTCTGTTGTTTTACATTTTCACTCCATTGTAGTCTAAGAACATTTTTTTTATTAGTTTTGCCATACAATGACATGATATCACCATGGGTTTACATATGCTCCCCCTCCAGAATCCCCCTCCCTCCTCCCTCCCCCCGGGAAATCTCGATGCACCAGCCCCGAGCATCAATCCTGGGTTGGCGATTGATTACACATATGATAATTAACATGTTTCAATGCCATTCTCCCATATCATCCCACCCTTGCCCTCATCCACAGAGTCCACGAGTCTGCTCTATACATCTGCGTTCCTTTTGCTGTCTCGCATGCTGGGTTCTCGTTACCGTCTTTCTAAATTCCATATATATGCGTTAGTATACTGTATTGTTGTTTTTCCTTCTGGGTTACTTCACTCTGGATAATGGGCTCCAATTCCGTCCACCTGAGTAGAACTGATTCAAATGATTTTGTTTAATGCTGAGTAATATTCCATTTTTAAATTATTTCAATTGTGTTAAATTTACTGAAAACTGCTTTATTGCCTTATATATGGTTTATCCTGAAGAATGTTACATTTGAGAAGAATGTGCACTCTTCTTTATTGGGTAGAATGTTCTATTGATGTAAAATCTGCTGCTGAGATAGGTACATTTTAAATTTTATATATAATACTTTTCAATTCTAAAATTCCTATTTGATCATTTTATATCTCATTGATATTTTTATTTAGTGAGACATCACTCTTATTCTGTAATTCTTTGTTCATGGTTTCCATTAAGTCTTTGAACATATTTAAGACTATTGATTTAAAGACACCAACGCCTTAGTGTCCCAGGGACAGTTCTATTACCTGCTTTAAAAAATAAATATTTATTTTAACTGGAGGGTAATTACTTTACAATATTGTGGTGGTGTTTGCCATACATCAACATGTATCAGCCATGGGTGCACTTGTGCCCCCCCATCCTGAAACCCCCTCCCACCTCTCTCCCTATCCCATCCCTCTGGGTTGTCTCAGAGCACCAACTTTATTACCTGCTTTTAAAATCTCTGTATGCACCATACTTTCCTGTTTCTTTGCATGTCTCATAAAATTTTGTTGGAAACTAGGCATTTAAAAATATATAATGTGGTAACTCTGGGAATCTCACCCCCACATCATAATTTTTGTTGTTTTTATTTGTTGTTGGTGGTGGTTAGCTAGTTTGGTTTCTTTTTAAATCTATTATCCAAAGTCAGTATTCTTTGTCATACATGGCAACTAATATGTTTCTTTGGCATAGATTTCTTGGTCAAGGAACTCTGCATGTGTTTTGGGGCATGCTTCCTCTTGCATAAAACATCAATGTCAGAGAGATTAGGGCCTTTCTATGTCTTTCTGCACATAGTCTTGTGCATGCACATGAATTTCTAGATTCATAGACATATTAGTGATTTATTAAATCCCCCAGTAACACTTCATTTCCAGTTTTTCCTTTTTTAGTGTTTTTTTGGAAGGGTCATACTTTTGTTACCTCCAACTTAATATATTGCCACTTCAGGTAGCTGCAATATTCAATTAATTGCTGCTGATTGTTTTTGACAAACACAGAGTGAGCTCTGATTTTGAGCATGTAAAGATAAGCCTTGATGATGAAGCTTTTCAGGAAGTCTTGAGACAGGTCATATTAAGAAAATCATTAAGGGATAGGGCTTTTAGGAGCTCCAAACCAACTTATCCCCCTCCAGTATCTGTTAGGCTGTGAGTTTTCATAACTTCGGTCATTGTGAGGCTGTCAGTTTTCAAGGTTACTTCAGAGCTAAGAACATGGGAACTGAGCAGGTTGATATAACATAAAATTTACATTCAGCCACTTTTCTTGACTAAATATTCAGATTTTTGCAAACTTTTAGTTAATTTCTGTTGTTCTGAGGAAATTGACGTTTTTTGCCAGTGTTCAGGTGCTTTAGCATATTTCCAGGAATTTTTTCCTCAGCATCACGAAATTGTTTCTTCAGGATGGGCACCTCCTGTTTCTAGAATTCAAATAAAGTTTGTTAGGTGTGATGGTGGCATAAAATTACTTTGAAATCAGACATGCTGTAGATTGAATCCTAGCTCAATTACCTGCTTACCGTGTGATCTTAGGCAAGTGACTTATCCTCCTTGCCTCTCATTTTTCTTATTTATTCAATGAGGATGATAATATCTGCCTCATAGGATTGTTGCAATAATTAAATGAAACAATGGTTATAAAACTTCTTGTACTTAGAAGATATTAAGTGCATGTGAAATTTGTCACTTGCCTTTCTACTTAACCGCAAACCCAGTAATTCCAATCCCAGTAAACTGATATGCATCACATTGGAGTTGCCTAATTTATTTGATACAAAAGTTGTAATAATGGTAATAGGATGTTTAACCAGTGGATACCACCCCATTAGTTGTTTGTTACCTTTTACCTTCAAACTCAATTTCAAGGTGGCTTTAGGACTTAGTTGTTGCCTTATCAAAGCAGAACTCCGTTTTCATATGTGCCCCCAGCATTGGGTTTGCTCTACTAACAGTAATACTACATTGTTGACTTATTTTCAGCCTTTATTTATAACCATGTCCCATAGATCTTTTTTAGCCCCACTCACACATAGTCAGTTATTTCTCTTATTTATTATTTATTTATTGTTAGATTTATATAGTGCTTTCCTCCTTGAAAGCTTAAGGCCCATCAAATATTACACACCTAAAATGAAATTGAAAATGGGGAAAGTAGGCAAGCAAATAGGAATAGAAAACCCGAGGGATAATGGGTGATAAGGAGGAAATGAAGAAGGGTGTTCTGGGCAGTTCATTTTTTCTTCTTTTGGTATGCCACTCTGAGAACTTATCCATAGTGAGTTTTTTTTTTTAACTCTCTGATCCAGTATCAAGATGCTGGAAGTCATTTCTAGTTCAAAAGAGATAGGTGCATTTTACATGTACAGATATGGGTGAATAGAAAACACAACTCTTTCTGTTGTGTATTCTCTTCTATTGCACAAATCATAGATTTAAATGGTAAATGCTGTTAGCCTCAGAATCAATTTCTTTCTTGAGAGGGGGACAAGCTAATGAAGTGTGAACTGTTAGTAGATAAAGTGTGTCTTGCATGGACAAGTTTATTGTATTCTATGTTTGATGACAGACAGTACTAAAAGGAAGAAAGTACTTCATGTACTGTGAGTCATTAAGAGCATCAAATGGATATAAGGTACAGTGAATTAAGACTTTTACTAGGAATGAGGTTGTAAGGAAGAATAAAAATAGTGCCCCCGCTTGTTATCCCTCAAACTTTGGCATACCACAGTATACACTTCCGGTTTACAAATATAAATCCAAATGGGTTTGGTGTTTAAAGTACAGATCTGGTATTATGAGAGTATTGAGGAGCATGCATGAGTGAATATTGGCTTACAGCCTCTCACATTGCTTGCTGAGAAATGACAGTTTGAGATCACTAACAAGACATTGTTTAATTTCATTGTTTATACACACACACCCACACTGTCCCCCTAGTGAATTTGTGTGGTTTATGTGATCAGAATTTATTATTCATTTTTGTTATTTTGATTACCATTAATATTTATCCCAGAGGGGCTAAGATCAGATTATTAGCTGAAACATCTGAAATTAATTTTTCCTGTCTCCTGTTACTATTAATGAGGGAAAGTTGACTTTGACTCTTTTCATGATTTGCAGAAGATTGGGTCTCCAGGGTTTAGCCAATTATTTCATTACACTTCAACTGGGGTGACACTCTTTTTGTGAATTTCACTTAAAAGTGATGTGTCAGGAGATTTCTCAGAAAACATAGATGAAATTCATTTTCAAAAAACTAAATAGATTAATCCATAAGGATTCTGCTGTGGCAAAAGTCCTGGATAAGGATCTTTATCTGGATGGTCATAGAGCCAGGCCTATTTCTCCATAGCATCCTATTCCTTCAGGAAAATTGACTGGGGTTCTTAGAGTTTTGTTACAGTCCCAAAGGGCATCCTGCTTCAAAACAATCATGGTAGCTGTAATTATGTTTCAAAGGCTTGGCTGTTTTCCTGAGTTTTAGTTTTGACCCTTTTTTTCTCAAATAAGTTGAACCATTTCTTGCATAATACTTTAATATTATTGTGAAATGTCAACAACATTTAACATAGTAGCCTTATAAAATATTTAGGTTGAGCCAAAAAAGTTTATTCCTTCACTTCTTCAAACAACATGCAACTAAATAGCTTTACTTTGAGAAATACAGGATATGGGGTACCTGGTACAGGGTGCCTGGTACAGGGTAAAACCTGATTGCTTTCATATTTGTGATGAGTAACTATTTTATATTGATGAGTTCATGCTGTCACATATATTTCAAAAGTACATTAATGTGGTCTCAATTCTAATGAAAAATAAAATTAGTGAGTGAGTTTTATTAGTAAACTCGTTATAAGTGTATAATGAACCAATACTAGAAATCATTTTAGAAAGTCTTTCACTGACAGATTTTCTTGGTCCAAAGAATTTTTATTCTCTCTCACTCTCTCCCTCTCTCTCTCTCATACACACACTGTCTCTCAATCCCTATATTTCTCATCATTGATTTGAAAAATGAGTGACAATGTCCTTAGAATGATTTCTCCATGTTTTTGATAGCTTTTCCCTTGTCTTAATTGGTTCCATTTCAATCTGGCATAATTATGTTGAAGTGTATGATATTAGAGTGTTGTAATAAGCCAAGTTGGAGGACTGGGAGTGAGTTGACTGTTACATTTCAAGGTAGGACTACAGTAAACTCTATCCTTTTCTGATTATTGCCCTATTTCCTGGAGTTAAATTATATGCCCTAGGTGCTTTGCTAAGTGATCTACAAAGATCAATCTGCTTTTGTAATAAACTTCCAAGAGACCAGTCTCCTAGGCTATGGAGATAGGGACATTGACTGTGAAGACAGGGGCATTGTTTTTGCCTTTCCTTTCTCCCAAAGCAGACCCAGAACTGCTGTTTGAATGAATCAAGCAGATAATAATGGGAAATGCTTTCTGCTTTAGTAAATGGCAATGTAATTGCAGTTGAGACATCCTTGCCATATCAGCTTAATGTTTTTTAAAAAGTAATTATATTCTTATCTTTTTATCAGCATATCCACAATTATTCTGTGCCATCTGTCTCACAGAGAAAGAGGATTCTAATAATTGCCATGGAGACTTTGAGTTTAAAATGCATCTGGCTAAGCAGAATGTGGGCTTTCCAGGTGGAGCTAGTGGTAAAGAAGCAACTTGCCAATGCAGGAGGCACAAGAGACATGGGTTCTATCCCTGGGTCATGAAGATCCCCTGGAGGAGGGCACAGCAATCCACTCCAATGTTTTTGCTTGGAGAATCCCATGGACAGAGGAGTCTGGCAGGCTACAGTCCATAGGGTCACAAAGAGTTTCACACAACTGAAGTGACTTAGCATGCACATAAGCAGAACTTAAGATACTGCTCCCCATTCCTACTAACATGAAACTAATAGGAGCTCAAGAAATTTTGGAAAACTAAGACTGCAAAATGGTTGCTGGAACTAAAGTGAAATTCCAGTAAGTTTAAGAACAGTGAAGCTGATGTGCAGGCTGAAAGTTCCTGAACCACCAGTCTTAGTCAAACAAATAAAAGCAGGGAGACATTTTTTCTCTGCCTTTACTGTCTGACACAGTGATCCAGGGTTTGTACCAACTAGACAAGTGGACAATTGCCCTGCTGCTTTTAAAAAGCAAATGAATTGATTTGTAAAATGCTTATTATAATGTTCAAATAATTTAGTACAAATAAGAAAGCCCAAAATAACCCCAAATCTCAACTCCAGTTATAAACACCTTATAAACATCTTCCTATGTAAATATATGCATAGATATTAATAGACAATTTTACTTAAATGATATCATGCTAAATATTTTGTTGTAACATTCTTTCTCCACTCATTATAATGTTGTAGAGTAGATACATTTCTATGTCAGCAGCATCTATATTACTAATAAGCCTCATCTATGTCAGCCATTGACTCCCCAGTATTTTCTGTCCCCTGTCCCCTCTTGCCTTTCTCCTATGTCCAGGATTTTTGTGTTTCCTTTCTTTTCTTCCTTCCCTCTCTCCTTCCCTTGTTTTTCCTTCCTCTCCCCCTCTTTCCTTCCTTCCTTCCTTCTTTCCTTTCTCTTCAATGAGATTCGACTCTTAGGGCTATCCAGTCTTACTACAGCCAACACTGGCTTATTTCTTCTCATACACCAAATGGTAGATACTGGATGGTACTGAGTTCTGATATTAAGGAATGTAGAGACCCTGTAGAAAAGGGAAAATATAACTTTTTTGTCAGTAAAATAATGATTTTAATTTTAACAGATTTTTTTTAGTTGTTAAAAGGACATTACTGCTTCTAGATGGGGTCAATAATTCAGTTCGCTTTGTGGTGTTTTATTGGCTTGTAAATAATTTTTAAACTTTTAAATACATTTCTATTGAATTATTTGGAAAAAAAGCAAATCATTAATATAAAAATAATAGTCCTAAGCCTAAAATTTCACTTCAATCTCTGAATTTATAGGAAAATATTTTTTCCCGTGCTTCTTTTTGGCTTGGTGAATGAAATTGGGAAATATAAACATAAATAGAGAGCAAGTAGATAACGAACATAAGTATAGTAGACCTGGTGTTGGAGAAACAATAGAATGCTGAAAACTGCAGAAATCTTCAAAATATATGTCTATAAAGAGAATCACTGTTGTTCTTCCCCAGAGATCCCTAAGTGGGAATTTGCATCCACTGTTGCTAGATTTTCTTATTTTCAAGAAGTAAGAAATACAGATTCTCCTGTGTACTCTGATTTGCAAATATTGGCAAACAAAAAATCACATCAAAGTAATTGTATGATAGGGGTAGTGTGTGTGGAAATTATGCTACCTAAATCCTTTAAATTTGTAACATCTATATAGTCATCCTGTCCATAGTGAGTGAAACTTAATTTTTGTACAGCTTTTAAAATTTACCATTGTAAAGTTATTTTTATTATTCAAAGACCATTGATTGAATGCCCTAGGTATTGTGGTGAGAATATAAAAGAAGAAGAGACAGAAGGAAAGTAACTATGAGTAATACAGATTGCTAATATTATCTCATTTTTCTGCAAGTCAATTATGGGAAATAGATGATATTAATTGTATTTTACAGATTGAAAAACACCCTGAAGTTTGGAGGGTTTAAATGATCTACCAATATCACACAGCTCGGAAGGGACACATCTAGGATACAAATCCAATCCAGGTGTGCTTGAGTCCAAAGGCACCTAAAATTTTGTTATAAAAGTAATACAAGTTTTCTGTAGAGAGTTTGCAAAATGTAAAGAAACTGTACAAAAATACCTTACATGTAGTAAGCCAGAAAGAGAAACACCAATACAGTATATTAATGCATATATATGGAATTTAGAACAGTGCTCCTATATGCAAGACAGCAAAAGAGACACAAATGCAAAGAACAGACTTTTGAACTATTTGGGAAAAAGTGAGGGTGGGACGATATAAGAGAAGAGCATTGAAATAGGTATATTGCCATATGTAAAATAGATGACCAGTGCAAGTTTGATGCATGAAGCAAGGCACTCAAAGCTGGTGCTCTGGGACAACCCAGAGGACTGGGATGGGGAGGAAGATGGGAGGGGCGTTCAGGATGGTGGGACACATATACACCCATGGCTGATTCATGTCAATGTATGGTAAAACCAACAAAATATTGTAATTAGCCTCCACATAAAATAAATAAATTAATTAAAAAAAGAAAAGTACCTTACAGAGTTAACTTACCATACACAGATAATTAGTTAATATTTTAATGTACATATTTACATCTATTCTTACACATGCACAAACATATATCAAACTCAGTATCACACTGCATATGTAATTATATCTTGATTATTTTCTTTAACATCATATAAAAACATATTTCCCTAGCAATCCTTTAAAAATAATATATATTAATGACTGGATAATAATCCTTTAAATAGATATGCCATTGTTTGTTTAATTAGATGTTTAATTGTCTCCAGTTTTTCTCTATTATAAATAATGCCTTAAAAACATTTTGTTATAAATCTTTGCTTCTGATTTTTTCATATAGTGTTTCTAAGAATAAAATTAATAGGGCAAAGGATCCAAACGGTTTTAAGGCTACACCATATGCTTAACTTTCACAAATTTTTTTGTCAATTTATATTCCCATCATTATGTTTCTTTTCTTATCTCCTTGCCAGCCTTAACTATTTTTATTGTTGCTGTTACAATTTGTGTATTTATTTATTTTTAATTGAAGGATAATTGCTTTATAATATTGTGTTGGTTTCTGCCATACATTAGCATGAATCAGTCATAGGTATACATACAGCCCCTCTTTCTTATTGCTATTGTTTTTGTCATAGGTTTTCTTCTAACTACAAACTAGCATGCAATCAATGATGGATGATTTGGGGAAAAGAGCTCAAGAAAAAAAAATCAGATAATTTCACCAACCAGAAATTATCTTTGCTAATATTTTGGGGTATTTTTCTGGATATGTAGTAGTCTCTATTTTTTCCTTCTCAGCTGTGTTTTAACAGGCGTAATTTCACCCTGTATCATGCATCAAACCTGGGATAGCAATTCATTTCACATATGATAATTTACATGTTTCAATGTCATTCTCCTGTATCATCCTGCCCTTGCCATCTCCCATAGAGTCCAAAAGACTGTTCTATACATCTGCATCTCTTTTGCTGTCTCGCATACAGGGTTATCCTTACTATCTTTCTAAATTCCATATATATGTGTTAGTATACTGTATTGTTGTTTTTCCTTCTGGCTCACTTCACTCTGGATAATAGGCTCCAGTTCCGTCCACCTCAGTAGAACTGATTCAAATGTATTCTTTATAATGGCTGAGTAATATTCCATTGTGTATGTGTACCACAGCTTCCTTATCCATTCATCTGTTGATGGGCATCTAGGTTGCTTCCATGTCCTGGCTATTGTAAACAATGCGGTGATGAACATTGGGGTTCAGTGTCTCTTTCAATTCTGGATTCCTCGGTGTGTATGCCCAGCAGTGGGATTGTGGGGTCATATGGCAGTTCTATTTCCAGTTTTTTAAGGAATCTCCACACTGTTCTCCATAGTGGCTGTACTAGTTTGCATTCCCACCCACAGTGTAAGAGGGTTCCCTTTTCTCCACATCCTCTCCAGCATTTATTGCTTGTAGACTTTTGGATGGCAGCCATTCTGACTGGTGTAAAGTGGTACCCCATTGTGGTTTGTATTTGCATTTCTCTGATAATGAGTGATGTTGAGCATCTTTTCGTGTGTTTGTTAGCCATTTATATGTCTTCTTTGGAGAAATGTCTGTTTAGTTCTTTGGCCCACTTTCTGATTGGGTCATTTATTTTTCTGGAATGGAGCTGCAGGAGTTGCTTGTATATTTTTGAGATTAATTGCTTGTCTGTTACTTTGCTTGCTATTATTTTCTCCCATTCTGAATGTTGTCTTTTCACCTTGCTTATAGTTTCCTTTGTTGTGCAGAAGCTTTTAATTTTTAATTAGTCCCTATTTGTTTATTTTTGCTTTAATTGCCAATATTCTGGGAGGTGGGTCATAGAGGATCCTGCTTTGGTTTTTGTTGGAGAGTGTTTTGCCTATGTTTTCCTCTAGAGGTTTTTATAGTTTCTGGTCTTATGTTTAGAACTTTGATCCCTTTTGAGTTTATTTTTGTGTATGGTGTTTGAAAGTGTTCTAGTTTCATTCTTTTACAAGCGGTTGACCAGTTTTCCCAGCACCACTTGTTAAAGAGATTGTCTTTTCACCATTGTATATTCTTGCCTCCTTCGTCAAACATAAGGTGTCCATAGATGTGTGGATTTATCTCTGGGCTTTCTATTTTGTTCCACTGATCTATATTTCTGTCTTTGTGCCAGTACCATACTGTCTTGATGACTGTGGATTTGTCGTATAGCCTGAAGTCAGGCAGGTTGATTCCTCCAGTTCCATTCTTCTTTCTCAAGATTGCTTTGGCTATTCGAAGTTTTTTGTAATTCCATACAAATTGTGAGATTTTTTTGTTCTATTTCTCTGAAAAATACCTTTGGTAGCTTGATAGGAATTGCATTGAATCTATAGATTACTCTGAGTAGTATACTCATTTTCACTCTACTGATTCTTCCAATCCATGAACACGGTATATTTCTCCATCTATTTGTGTCCTCTTTGATTTCTTTCATCAGTGTTTTATAGTTTTCTATATATAGGTCTTTTGTTTCTTTAGGTAGATATATTCTTAATATTTTATTCTTTTTGTTTCGATGGTGAATGGAATTGTTTTCTTAATTTTTCTTTCTGTTTTCTCATCGTTAGTGTATAGGTATGCAAGGGATTTCTGTGTGTTGATTTTATATCCTGCAACTTTACTGTATTCACTGATTAGCTCTAGTAATTTTCTGTTCGAGTCTTTAGGGTTTTCTATGTAGAGGATCATGTCGTCTGCAAACAGTGAGAGTTTTACTTCTTCTTTTCCAATTTGGATACCTTTTATTTCATTTTCTGCTCTGACTGCTGTGGCCAGGACTTTCAAAACTCTGTTGAATAGTAGTGGTGAGAGTTGGCACCCTTGTCTTGTTCCTGACTTTAGGGGAAATGCTTTCAGTTTTTCACCATTGAGGATAATGTTTGCTTTGGGTTTGTCATATATAGCTTTTATTATGTTGAGGTATGTTCCTTCTATTCCTGCTTTTTGGAGGGTTTTTTATCATAAATGGGTGTTGAAGTTTGTCAAAGGCTTTCTCTGCATCTATTGAGATAATCATGTGGTTTTTATTTTTCAATTTGTTAATGTGGTATATTACACTGATTTATTTGTGGATATTGAAGAATCTTTGCATCCCTGGGATAAAGCCTACTTGGTCATGATGAATTTGAACATTGTACTTCCATGGATTCCCTTCGGAAATACAGTGCCTTTCTTAGAATCTAGAAGCCTAGATACTATTCCTAAGTGTTAGGATATGTTCTGTTGTTGAGAAGATGGCTCATGTGAATTGCTTTAGACTATAATAGCCTTAGTGTGATATTTTGGGCTTTAACAATAAACTGCATATCCCAATCAAACTCAATTTTCCTGATTTTCTTTTATCAAAGATCAAAAAATTGGACAAAGCAAGCAGAACATGAAATGATTTTGCTCAGGGAGGTCAGATCTGACTGGCCCTGTATGTGTGTGTGGCAATGTGTATAATAAAATTCTCTCACACCTTCAGCATGTTTAATGTCTTTGCTCTGCTTTGGCCTTCACATTTCTAGCTCTTGTGTTAATTTCACAAAGGCTTTCTGATAATTCTTTTCCAGGGGTTCATGTCCAAGTAAATTTGTCTCTTTTTTTTTATTTCAGCTGGTTGGGGGCAGGAGTAGAGTGATTTTTTTTTCCAGGATAGGGACACTCAGTAACTCCAGAAATGAAGCAGGCATTCACAGACAGCTGGTTTGAATATATATATATATATATATATATATATATCCTGTAGATTTGTAGCCAGGGCAGTCAGTTTGGGACCGATATTATATGAGATTGAAAAGAGACTAATTTTTAAGTCTTGCTGAAGTGTCTTTGTCCGCTATGGATAGATAAAAAGGAAATGGGAGTTGTGGCATTACTACATATACTCAAACAATCTGCCTTTAGTTAGGGGTATGATTATGTGCCTAGCAAAGGCTGCAGAATACCTTCTGCATATTTTGATCTACTTAAAAAATTTGCTTTGTGTTGCTAGAGAATAGCTAACCCTGTCATCCATATCACATTTTATCTTTGAATAATGAGGAGAAAATTTCCTTGAAGAAAATGTTCAGTTTATGCTGCTTTTTCCTCACATCAAAAGGAAAAAAAAAGTTTTATGAAATAATGATGCTATCCTCAGCTGAACATAAGGGTTTATCCTTAATATCTCAATCAATAGTTAGAGTTAGGAAGGTCAGATCATCTCTAAACTAAAGCTGGAATCAGCTGTCCACCACAGATATAAAGTATAGCAAAGAACACTGAAAGCTTATCTTGCAGCTCCAGGTCTGCATCTCACAGGCAAGAATTCAATAGTCAGTTTTTGACGTTATCATTCACATCTTGACTAAGGGTCTTCAGAACTTGCATAGCTTACCGATAGATTCCTCTAAATTCTTGTTAATGTTTCCATTTCAATTATTATGCTCAAATCTGTGACTGTTTGAACTATGTCCCTGTAAAAAACTAGATATCAGTGTTTAAAAATCAGTATGACATTTTTTAAGGTATTCATGCAATCAGGCATTCTTTTAACAAATGTTTTTTGAGCACCTGTTATGTTCCAGTGACTAGAATAGATACTGGGTATATAAATCACCTTAACAGTCCAGGTTAATAGAAGTCCCCTGGGCAACTTAACTTCCATAAAAAATCAATCAGTCTCAATAATATTTTACCATTTTAAATTGACCTAGAAGGCTAAACTCAGGTTCTCTCCTCACCCTAAACATATTTCTTTCTTTCTTTTCTTTATTTTGAGATGTTTGGATTTCATTTTAAATTCAGTTATGATATCTATTAGCTGTGTGATCTTGAATACATCATTTAACCTTCTCAATTTTCTTATTTATTTTCATTATCTCCATTTTCCTATCTATAAAACATGGGTAATAATAGTACTTGCCTTATGGGGTTGTTGTAAAGATTAAATTTACATCTGGCATACAATTGCAAGTCAATCAGTATTAGATTATACTAGTTCTTTTACTTTGAAAGAAAATCTTTTTCTTTTCTATTATCTGTGGGAGGTGTGGAAAGGGAAAAAAGCACACTTACAAAATTGTGAATTCTTGTCTCCTCTCCGTTTAAGAAAGTCAAAGACAATGTACCTCAATATTGAGGTCAGTAAAAATTCTGTTTATTTATTTTTAATTGGAGTATAGTTGCTTTACACTGTTGCATTGGTTTTTGTCATACAGCAGTGTGAATCAGCCATAAGTATACATATATACATACAGACCCTCTCTCTTGAGCCTCCCTTCCACCCCACACCATTCCACCCCTCTAGGTTGTCATACAATACTATATTGAGTTCCCTGTGTTATCTACTTTAAAATAAGTAAGCCTATGTCATCTAGTTCAACAACAGACCCACTCAAGTTTGATTAGAGGTTCAGTACTTGTTATGTTTTTACTCTTGGTATGTTGAAGCCAATTTCATAATTATTTCTATTTCAACATCAGGTGGCTTGACGAATTTACCTAATTTTCACTAGTGCACAACTTACATGTACCCTATAAGCCCTGAGATGTACATGTTTTGGTAATATGTTTTGGTAATATGGGAGCTGCTAGAACTTTGAAAAATAGTTTTCTTTCTCATCCCTCTCACAAAAGGATTTTTCCTTTAACCGGATAACTTTGTGAACCATAAAATCTAGGGATAAAAGAGGATACTATTATTATTTCATTTTAAAAAGAGATACATTTGCCATTATTTCATATTGAAACAATGACATTTAGCTGATATCAACATAATTATCAAGGTATCAATCTTCCCACTCCTTATAAACTGTATCACAATTATTCCCACAAGCCACAACCAAGTAGAGTCATCTATGGAATATCCATGTGGGATTGGTTCCAGGACATATCCTCCCTCCTCTGGATACCCAAATCCAAGATGCACACATCACATATATTGAATGGAAAAGTACAGTCAGCCCTCCATATCTGAAGAGTCTGCATCCTCAGATACTGTGGGTCTACTCTTCTGGAAAATAGTAGGTATTTTGAATGAAGTTGTTGGTTTTATATGAATGAATGACTATTAGATGGTAATTTCCCCTAAAATCAGCACGTCCTCAGAACTGATATTTGACATTGATCTTAAAATATTAATGAGCTCTGTGAAGGTAATAGTGGTAACAAAAATTATGGATCTTTTTTGTTCTAAAAATTTTACCATAAGATTCAACAATCAGCCATGTACAATGTTCAATGTAATATCCTAGGTTCACTCTAAGTAATTATTCTTGAATAGCTGGCTTTAGGTACATGTGAACACATATGCATGTCTTTTATTGTCTATATTGAGAAACTGGCCTACTAGAAGACCGGTATGTCCTATCTGCAAATGAAGCCAGGGGCCTTATCCTAATACAAGGGAAAATCAAAGACTATTTAATGCTTTCAGTACAATTGGTTCTAATTTCAGATAAGAAGGCCAAACAAGCTCTTACTTAAGAGAAAATCATCTGCTGTTCTTGGCTTCTCTAATTAACTTGGGAGGGTTCTCAAATCTTAGAAATCTCAGGTACCATTTTATGTGTTTCATTGTATTGTTCACCATTCATGATTATTTCAACTTTCAGTCATTAGTAGATCACTTTAATAAATGTTGACATTCAAGTTGCTATTGGCTTAATAATTTTCCATATTTCAGCAGGACTTTCTGAAAATAGGCTAGTTTCTACATAGGGGCTATGGGCAGTGACTGCAGATGTGAACGTCACCTTTGCAATTGATGACTCTAATATTTTTTCCTGCTCCTTACATATTTTTCTTGTATGAATGTGTGTGGACATTTTAGTTCTACTCTATTGGCAAATTTCAATTGTATAATACATGGTTATCAATTATAGTCACCATGTTTTACAGTAGATCCTGAGAACTTACTCATCTTATAGCTGAAAGTTTTAGCCTTTTTAAAATCAAACTCTATGTATTTCCCCCACCCCTCACACTGGCAGCCAGTGTCTTAGAAAAGAAGCATAAATCTACTTGAGCCTACCTACCTCATTGAGCTCTTTAGGTGATTAACACAGGAATTTTCATATAAAGGACCTATAATGGTGCATGGCAAATAATAGGTACTCACTAATTAGTGGGCATTATTATTATTATACATTCAAACTGGCCTCAGACAAAATATTTAGTATTAGCTCTATCACATCACAGATGAAAGCAGGCAATTTTTATTCCTGGAGAACTAGAAAAGTTTAAGGTGTTCAGTATACAGAGTTGATAAAGATCTGCACCAATGTGCATATATGGAAGGGGTACACTGGTTCCTTAGTAAGACACACCCACCTCCTGGGCCAATCAACACAAAGCAATGAGGCACAGAAATCCAGAGACCAACTTCAGATACTTTGAACACACTCTGAGGAGCTCAGTTACCTGGTTAAAATTTATAATAAACAGCTGGTTATTGTAAACTTGGCTGTCCTGTGATAAACAGGGTTAAAAATTCCAGAAGCAGTGCAGTATAAAATAAGTGAGTTTTATACGATGGTGTGAAGATAGGTTGAGCACGTCAACTCAGTCATGTTTTTCACTCATTGTTAATTTCAAACCCTTGAAGCATTTTGCTTCATTGCTTACAAAGTTGTGGCTCAGAAAGAAAAGATATATATATATATATGAAAGTGAAAATGAATGTGAAATTTCTGTCATGTCTGACTCTTTGCGACCCCGTTGACTGTAGCCTACCAGGATCCTCTGTCCATGGAATTTTCCAGGCAAGAGTACTGGAGTGGGTTGCCATTTCCTTCTTCAGGGGATCTTCCTGACCCAGGGATCTAATCCAGGTCTCCCACATTACAGGCAGATGCTTTACCATCTGAGCTGCCAGGGAAGCCTATATATATGAGAAATGAAAGCAAAGTCTCTACCAATCCATTAAAACACTGTAAGCAGTGGTGATGGCTCGTAGTTTCTAATAATCCATCATGGTACCCTACCTATCAGCCCTAAAACTGTTACTCCTAAAAGGTTATTATTAGAGCACAAAAGTGGTTGATCACATGAGTGTATTAAGGTGCTGTTGGGACTGAAGTATTGTGGGGGAATACACAATTGGAACTTCCTGTTCAAACCAAGATGATAAGACGTATTTGGCAAGATTTTGAGTGAGGTTGTGGATGTTGAGAGAAAACAAAACAAACCTGTGTGTTTGTGTGTGTGAGAGAGAAATTTTCAGTGAAAAAATATATTTTAAAAAAGATGAGAATTAATTATATAAGTGATCTCCAAGGGCTAGGACAGTGTCTTATTAACTACTTTGTTTTTCATTGTTTTTCTAGAACTAAACACTGTGCTTAACCCATACTACATAGTCAGCTATTATGCATCAAGCTGGGTTTTATAAAGGTGTTTGAATGATACACTCAATGTTTCCTTTTGTCTAGGCTCTGGGGCAGAGGGATGAGTAGTACGGTTCTTCTTATGTGTCTTTGGAATATGCATTTACTTACTAGTCTTCAATCTCAAGGGAGGGGAATACCACAGTTTCCCATGGCATATCCTCTGCCAGCTTCTTGCAAGTCTTAAAATTCGCAGCTCTTACATATTAGGAAAGGAAAAAGAAGCTAAAAGCTAAGATATAAACTGTTTCATCCACATTTTATAGATGAAATATTTAGTGTTTTAAATTAAACATGCCTAAAAATCTTATTCCAGACAGGGTTTTGCAACCATTCTGCTTACAGAGTTCTAACCTTGGAACAGAATCCACATATGAATCAAGGTCAGCCTGTTGGAATTTCTCTAACTAAAATCTAAATTCAAAATCTCAACCTCAGGGAAGCAGCAAGGGCTTGGGTAGAGGGTGGGAATAGAGAATACCAGAGGGATGACAGTTAAGAGACTAGTGAGAAATCTGTATGATATGTGGGGTTGATAAATTATTGGTTTGTCTATCTTGCTTGGTACTTTTTAAAAATTCAGATCAAACTATTGAAAATTAGAGAAAAATGTTTTGAGAGGCTGCTGAATAAAGCAAATAAAAACTTTAATCTGTGTTGGTAGATATAAAATATCTATTATAAGAAAATCCATGGTCCCACTGTATTCTATAGTTGGTCAAGTTATAATTTTAACATAGTACCCTGCTTTGGGGCCTTCCCAGGTGGTGCTAGTGGTAAAGAGCCTGCTTGCCAATGCAGAAGACATGAAATGCAGTTCGATCCCTGGGTTGAGAAGATCCCCCGGAGGAGGGGATGGCAAACCACTCCAGTATTCTTGCCTGGAGAATCCCATGGACAGAGGAGCCTGGAAGGCTACAGTTCATAGGGTCTCAAAGAATCAGACATGACTGAAGCAGCTTAGCACGCATGCATGTTCTGGATATCATATTTTTGAAATAACTTTTACTGGATTATTGTTGATTTACATGTTGTATTAGTTTCAAATACACAGGAAAATGATTCTATTATGTGTGTATATATATATACATATATATATATATTCACACATATACATTATGTATATGCAAGTACATATATATGTTATATATATTATATATATATGTAATATATATACATAATCCACTCTTTCTTTAGATTATTTTCCCATATAAATCATTACAGAGTATTGAGTTTCCTGTGCTATATAGTAGGGACTTACTAGTTAGCTGTTTTGTATATAGTAGTGTGTATATATCAATCCCAATCTCCCAATTTATCCTCCCCCCATTCTCCCTGGTTATCACATTTTATGTAGAATATTGATCAATTAAGATGTATTCAGACAATGGGAATGGGTTTGAAAATCATTCCTGAGAAGAACTGTTGAGCATAACAAAAATCATCTACCCTGTTAATACTCTGAAAAGGCTTCTTATTGTGTTTAGATAAAGATCCAGATTAAAATCTCACTATCACTTAAGTGACCTTAAAGGTGAGGAAGACAGAAAACAAGAAAACCAGTTTTATTTTAGCAAGGCATTCTGCTATACTGGCCTGCCTTCTTTATTTTCTGCATTCTCTACTCACTGCCACACCTTCCATCCAATCTCTGACAGCATATTTAGAATACAATACCGAATGATGCCATACAATACAATGTAACCTTGCTTTTGCATAATACAGTTCCAGCCTGGTTTTCCAGCTACATTGCTCCTCTCTTTTCAGTTACTCTCTCTTAGGTCACAGTGACACTAGCCCTATTTTGGTACTTGGTATGCCTCAAGACTTTTCTTGTCTCAGGAACAAGTTTTGAATTCAGGTATTTAATACATTTATTGAGAAGTCAGCTATTAGGAGCAATATTTGTTCTTGTGAATATGTTTCTCCTCCCTCTCATAACCTCTGGCTGATTTTACTATTTTCAACTTGTCATTGCTTCTTAGTAGTTTTGTTATGATATGACTAGGTGTGGTTTTCTTTGTATTTTTACTACTTAAGGTTCAATGAGCTTCTTAAATCTGTGGGTTATTTCTCAGCTCTAGAAAATTTCATCCATATGTTACTTTTGTCTGATTCTTCTTTTCAATTGGGGTCTCCAGTAACATGGTATAAAACTTGCTCTGGAAAATTCAGATTCTAGTTTTTGTCTCCCCAGCCCATGAGATCATGACATCTTTGACTCTTAGCCATTGCCATTTACTCAGCTTCTTACTCTGTCATAATTTATGAAAAAGTGACTAATGCCTTTATATAGAAAGCAGTGTATAAATAATTGGTCTTATCTGGATGAGTTTTCTTTCTTGGATTTTAAGCCTTTAATTCCTGGTCAACTAGCAGCAACCTATGCCATAAAACAATTTCTGTTTTGGTATTTTATCCTTTTTTATAGTTTATTGTTTTTCTTGGTAAATGTGTTGTTTGGCAAAATGTTTCTCCTGTCATTCATGGCTGGAAATAGAATCATATTGTTATTATTGTTACTATCATTGCTATTAGTTTAAATTTAATTTTTGCTGGTATAATGGATGACTCTATTTGCATTGTGAGCAGGTAGCCGACTTCATGCCACAAACTGAAGAATTTCCAAAGTTTTATTGCCTTAATGTATGTTCTCTGTGGCAGAGGTGTCATAACATTGCTGTGATGACTAAAATCTCTCCTGTTGGATATATTAATCAGGTTAAGGCCTTATAAATTCTGCCCCCCTGCTTATTTATTTATTTATTTTAATTGGAGGCTAATTGCTTTACAATATTGTGGTGGTTTTTGCCATACATTTACATGCATCACCCATGGGTATACATGTGTTCCCCATCCTGACCCTCCTTCCCATCTCCCTCCCCATCTTATCCCTCAGGGTCAACCCAGTGCACCAGCCCTGAGAAACTTGTCTCATACATTGAACCTGGACTGACGATTTATTTTACATATGTAAATATACATATTTCAATGCTATTCTCTCAAATCATCTCACCCTCATATTCACCCACAGAGTCCAAAAGTCTGTTCTTCACATGTGTGTCTCTTTTGAGGTCTCCCATATAGTGTCATCGTTACCATTTTTCTAAATTCCATATATATGTATTAATATACTGTATTGGTAGTTTTCTTTTCTGACTTCACTCTGTAGGTTCCAATTCATCCACTTCATTAGAGCTGATTCAAATACATTCTTTTTACTAGCTGAGTAATATTCCACTGTGTAAATGTACCACAGCTTTCTTACCCATTCATCTGCAGATGAACATCTAGGTTGCTTCAACATCCTGGCTATTGTAAACAGGGCTGCTATGAACATTGGGATATAGGTGTCTCTTTCAATTCTGGTTTTGTGGGTGTGTATGCCCAGCAGTGGGATTGCTGGGTCATATGGAAATTCTGTTACCAGTTTTTCAAGGAATCTCTACACTGTTCTCCATAGTGGCTATACTAGTTTGCATTCACACCAAGAGTGTAAGAGGGTACCTTTTTCTCCTCACCCTCTCCAGCATTTATTGTTTGTAGCCATTTTGATAGCAGCCATTCAGACCGGCATGAGATGGTACCTCATTGTGGTTTTGATTTGCATTTCTCTAATAACGAGTGATGTTGAGCATCTTTTCATGTGTTTGTTAACCATCTTTATGTCTTCTTTGGAGAAATGTCTGTTTAGGTCTTTGGACCACTTTTTGATTGGGTCACTTATTTTTTTGGAGTTGAACTGGAGGAGCTGATTGTGTATTTTTGAGATTAATTCTTGTCAGTTGCTTCGATTGCTATTATTTTCTCCCATTCTGAAGGCTGTCTTTACACCTTGCTTATAGTTTCCTTTGTTGTGCAAAAGCTTTTAAGTTTAATTAGGTCTCATTTGTTTATTTTTGCTTTTATTTCCATTACTCTGGGAGGTGGGTCATAGAGGATCCTGCTGTAATTTATGTCAGAGACTGTTTTGCCTATGTTTTCCTCTAGGAGTTTTATAGTTTCTGGTCTTACATTTAGATCCCTAATCCATTTTGAGTTTATTTCTGTTATGGTGTTAGAAAGTGTTCTAGTTTCATTCTTTTATAAGTGGCTGACCAGTATTCCCATCACCACTTGTTAAAGAGATTGTCTTTTCTCCGTTGCATATTCTTGCCTCCTTTGTCAAAGATAAGGTGTCCATAGGTCCATGGATTTATCTCTGGGCTTTCTATTTTGTTCCACTGATCTATATATCTTTGTGCCAGTATCATACTGTCTTGATGACTCTAGCTTTGTAGTACAGCCTGAAGTCAGGCAGGTTTATTCCTCCAGTTCCATTCTTCTTTCTCAAGATTGCTTTGGCTGTTCGAGGTTTTTTGTAATTCCATACAAATTGTGAAATTTTTTGTTCTATTTCTCTGAAAAATACTTTTGGTAGCTTAATAGGGATTGCACTGAATCTTTAGATCTATACTCATTTTCACTATATTGAGTCTTCAAATCCATGAACATGGTGTATTTCTCTGTCTATTTTTGGATGTCCTCTTTGATTTCTTTCATCAGTGTTTTGCTGGTTTCTATATATAGATCTTTTGTTTCTTTAGGTAGATTTATTAAGTATTTTATACTTCTCACTGCAATGGTGAATGAAATTGTTTCCTTAATTTCTATTTCTGTTTTCTCATGTTTAGTGTATAGGAATGCAAGAGATTTCTGTGTGTTAATTTTATATCCTGAAACTTTACTATATTTACTGATTAGCTCTATTAATTTTCTGATGGAATCCTTAGGGTTTTCTTTGTAGAGGATCATGTCATCTGCAAACAGTGAGTGTTTTACTTCTTCTTTTCCAATCTAGATTCTTTTTATTTCTTTTCCTTCTCTGATTGCTGTGGCTAAAACTTTCAAAACTATGTTGAATAGTAGTGGTGATAGTGGGCATCCTGCCTTGTTCCTGACTTTAGGAGAAATGCTTTCAAGTCTTCACCATTGAGGACAATGTTTGCTGAGGGTTTATCATATATGGCTTTTATTATGTTGAGGCATGTTCCTCCTATGCCTGCTTTCTGGAGGGATATTTTTAAAATCATAAATGGATATTGAATTTTGTCAAAGGCTTTCTCTGCACTTATTGAGATAATCATATGATTTCTTTTTTCAATTTGTTAATGTTGTGTATCACATTGATTCATTTGCACATAATGAAGAATCTCTGCATCCCTGAGATAAAGCCCACTTGGTCATAATGTATGATCTTTTTAATATGTTGCTGGATTCTGTTTGCTAGAATTTTGTTAATAATTTTTACATTATGTTCATCAGTGATATTGGCCTGTACATTTCTCTTTCTGTGGCATCTTTTCCTGGTTTTGGTGTTAGGGTGATGGTGGCCTCATAGAATGTGTTTGGAAGGTTACCTTCCTCCATAATTTTCTGGAAGAGTTTGAGTAGGATAGGTGTTAGCTCTTCTGTAAATTTTTGGTAGAATTCAGCTGTGAAGCCATTTGGTCCTGGACTTTTGTTTGTTGGAAGATTTCTGAGTACAGTTTCAATTTCCATGCTTGTGATGGGTCTGTTCAACTTTTCTATTTCTTCCTGATTCAGTTTTGGAAAATTATACTTTTCTAAAAATTTGTCCATTTCTTCCAAGTTGTCTATTTTATTGGCATATAGTTGCTGACAGTGATCTCTTACTATCCTTTGTATTTCTGTTTTGCCTGTTGTGATTTCTCCATTTTCATTTCTAATTTTGTTGATTTGATTCTTCTTCCTCTTTATCTTGATGAGTCTGGCTAATGATTTGTCATTTTCAATTCATCTTCTCAAAGAACCAGCTTTTAGCCTTGTTGATTTTGGCTATGGTCTCCTTTGTCACTTTTTCATTTATTTTTGCCCTAATTTGTATGATTTCTTTCCTTCTACTAGCCCTGGGGTGCTTCATTTCTTCTTTTTCTAGTTGCTTTACGTGTAGAGTTAGGTTATTTATTTGATTTCTCTCCTGTTTCTTGAGGTAGACTTGTATTACTATGCACTTTCCCCTTAGCACTGCTTTTACTTAATCCCATAGGATTTGGGTTGTTATGTTTTCATTTTTATTCATTTCTATGCATAGTTTGATTTCTCTTTTGATTTCTACTGTGATTTGTTAGGTATACAGAAGTGTGCTATGTAGCCTCCATATATGTGTATTTTTAAATTTTTTTCCAGTAGATCACAAAAGATGCTTGTGATGATTTCAGTTCTTTTGTGTTTACCAAGGCTAGATTTATGGCCCAGGATGTGATCTATCCAGGGGAAGGTTCCATGTGCACTTGAAAAAAAGGTGAAATTCATTGTTTTGAGGTGAATTGTCCTCTAGATATCAATTAGATCTAACTGGTCCATTGTATCCTTTAAAGTTTGTGTTTCCTTGCTAATTTTCTGTTTAGTTGATCTATCCATAGGTGTGAGTGGGGTATTAAATTCTCCCCAATTATTGTGTTACTTTTAATTTCCCCTTTCATACCTGTTAGCATTTGCCTTACAATTTGTGGTGCTCCTATGTTGGGTGCATATATATTTATAATTGTTATATCTTCTTCTTGGATTGATCCTTTAATCATTTATAGTGTCCTTCTTTGTCTCTTTTCATGGCCTTTATTTCAGTCTATTTTATCTGATATGTGTATTGCTATTCCTGCTTTCTTTTGGTCTCCATTTGCATGAAATATCTTTTTCCAGCCCTTCACCTTCAGTTGTATGTGTCCCTAAGTTTGAGGTGGGTCTCTTGTAGACAGCATGTATTGGGGACTTGTTTTTGTATCCATTCAGCTAGTCTTTGCCTCTTGTTAGGGGCATTCAACCCATTTACATTTAAGGTAGTTATTGATAAGTATGATCCCATTGCCATTTACTTTGTTGTTTTGGGTTTGAGTTTACAAACTTTTTCTCTGTTTCCTGTCTAGAGAAGATCCTTTAGCATTTGTTGAAGAGCTGGTTTGGTGATGCTGAATTCTCTGTTTTTGCTTGTCTGTACAGCTTTTGATTTCTCCTTCATATTTGAATGAGATCCTTGCTGGGTACAGTACTCTGGGTTGTAGGCTATTCTTTTTCATTACTCTAAGTATGTCCTGCCCTTCCCTTCTGACCTGAAGGGTTTCTATTGAAAGATCAGCTGTTATCCTGAATCACATAAGGGATTCTCCTTGTGTGTTATTTGTTGTTTTCCCTTGCTGCTTTTAATATTTGTTCTTTGTGTTTGATATTTGTTAATTTGATTAATATGTGTCTTGGGGTATTTCACCTTGGGTTTATCCTGTTTGGGACTCTCTGGGTTTCTTGGACTTGGGTGGCTATTTCCTTCCCCGTTTTAGGGAAGTTTTCAACTATTATTTCCTCATAGCCTTTCTTTTTGTCTTCTTCTTCTGGGCTTCCTATGATTCGAATGTTGGGACATTTAACCTTTTCCCAGAGGTTTCTAAAGTTGTTCTCATGTCTTTTAATCTTTTTTTTTCTTTTTTCCTCTCTGCTTCATTTATTTCCACCATTCTATCCTCCACCTTACTTATCCTATCTTCTGCCTCAGTTATTCTACTGTTGGTTCCCTCCAGAGTGCTTCTGATATCATTTATTGTGTTATTCATTAGGATTAACTCTTTTATTTCTTCTGGAGCCTTGTTAAACTTTTCTTGCATCTTCTGAATTCTTGTCTCCAGACTATTTATCTGTAACTCCAATTTGTTTTGAAGATTTTGGATCATTTTTAACATCATTATTCTGAATTCTTTTTCGGGTACACTCCCTATTTCCTTTTTTGTTTGGTTTGGTGGGCTTTTATCATTTTCCTTTACCTGCTGAATGTTTCTCTGCCCTTTCATCTCTTTGAGGTCGCTCTGTTTGGGTTGGCCTTTCTGTATGCTGGAATTTTGTGGTTCCTGTTTATTGTTAAAGTTCCTCCCTGTGAGTAGGGTTGGATGAGTGGCTTGTCAAGGGTCCTGGTTAGGGAAGCTTGTGTCGGTGTTCTGCTGCATGGAGCTGGATCTCTTCTCTCTGAAGTACAATGAAGTATCCAGTAATGAGTTCTGAGGTGTCTATGGGTTTGGTGTGACTGTTGCCTCCTGTATTTTTGTGTTCAGCGTTATGTTCTTGTGTTGTTGGAGAATTAGCTTTCTATGTCTTGCTCTGAAGTTTTTGCCTCTTGGGTGGAGCTTGGTTTCTGTGTAGGTATGGAGGCGTTTGAAAGAGCTCCTGTCAGTTAATGTTCCTTGGAATTAGGAGTTTCTGGTGTTCTCAAGTTTTGGATTTAAGCCTCCTACCTCTGGCTTTCAGTGTTATTCTTACAGTAACCTCAAGACTTGTCCATTCATATAGCACAAATTATAAAGCATCTAGGTTAATGGTGTAAAGTTTCTCCACAGTGGGCAACACTCAGAAAGGTTCACAGAGTTACATGGAGAAGAGAAGAGGGAGGAGGGAGATATACATGACCAGGAGGAAAAGTCAGTATCAGTTCAGTTGCTCAGTTGCGTCCGACTCTTTGTGACCCCATGAACCGCAGCATGCCAGGACTGCCTGTCCATCACCAACTCCGGGAGTCCACACAAACCTATGTCCGTTGAGTTGGTGATGCCATCCAGCCATCTCATCCTCTGTCGTCCCCTTCTCCTTCTGCCCCCAATCCTTCCCAGCATCAGGGTCTTTTCAAATGAGGCAACATTTCACATGAGGTGGCAAAAGTATTGGAGTTTCAGCTCCAATATCAGTCCTTCCAATGAACACCCAGGACTGATCACCTTTAGGATGGACTAAGAGATGATGCTGTGAAAGTGCTGCACTCAAGATGCCAGCAAATTTGGAAAACTCAGCAATGGCCACAGGACTGGAAAAGGTCAGTTTACATTCCTAACCCAAAGAAAGGCAATGCCAAAGAATGCTCAAACTACCACACAGTTGCACTCATTTCACATGCTAGTAAAGTAATGTTCAAAATTCTCCAAGCCAGGCTTCAGCAATACATGAACCATGAACTTCCAGATGTTTAAGCTGGTTTTAGAAAAGGCAGAGGAACCAGAGATCAAATTTCCAATATCCGATGGATTATTGAAAAAGCAAGAGAGTTCCAGAAAAACATCTATTTCTGCTTTATTGACTATGCCAAGGCCTTTGACTGTGTGGTTCACAATAAACTGTGGAAAATTCTGAAAGAAATGGGAATACCAGACCATCTGACCTGCCTCTTGAGAAACCTGTATGCAGGTCAGGAAGCAACAGTTAGAACTGGACATGAAATAACAGACTGGTTCCAAATAGGGAAAGGAGTATATCAAGGCTGTATATTGTCACCCTGCTTATTTAACTTATATGCAGAGTACATCATGAGAAATGCTGGGCTGGAAGAAGCACAAGCTGGAATCAAGATTGCTGGGAAAAATATCAACCTCAGATATGCAGATGACACCAGCCTTATGGCAGAAACTGAAGAGGAACTAAAAAGCCTCTTGCTGAAAGTGAAAGGGGAGAGTGAAAAAGTTGGCTTAAGGCTCAGCATTAAGAAAACTAAGATCATGGCATCTGGTCCCTTCACTTCATGGGAAGTAGATGGGGAAACAGTGGCAAAAGTGTCAGACTTTATCTTTTTGGGCTCTAAAATCACTGCAGATGGTGATTGCAGCCATGAAATCAAACGACACCTACTCTTTGGAATGAAAGTTATGACCAACCTGGAAAACATATTGAAAAGCAGAGACATTACTTTGCCAACAAAGGTTCATCTAGTCAAGGCTATGGTTTTTCCAGTAGTCATGTATGGATGTGAGAGTTGGACAGTGAAAAAGGCTGAGCGCCAAAGAATTGATGCCTTTGAACTGTGGTGTTGAAGAAGACTCTTGAGAGTCCCTTGGACTGCCAGGAGGAGGAGAAGAGGGGGAATCAAAGAGGGAGCGGGCAATCCTGTCAGTAATCAATTCCTTATGTGCTCTCCAAAGTCTGAAACTCTCAGAGAGGTTCACAGAGTTTCATATGAAGTTTCATAGAAGGGAAAAGGGAAGAAGGCGATAGAAGTGACAGGAGGAGAAGAGGGGGAGTCAAAATGATAGAGATTAATCTAGCCTGTGATCAGTTCCCTAAGTGTTCTCCACAGCCTGGAACACCCAAAGAGATTTGTAAAGTTAATTACAGAAAAGAAGGGGGAGGGAGGAGGTAGAAGTGGCCTGGGGGTGAAAATGGAGAGTCAAAAGTGGAAATAGCAATTAAGCCAGTAATCACACTCCTAAGTAAAAATGTGTACTCAAGATTAGATTCTTAAAGGTATAGAATTGATGACAATTACCAAAAAGCAAGAGTTAAAATTCTAGAGTAGAGGTAGACTCTCAAAAATACAA
>ML661241.1:1107813-1181924 GCA_007570785.1 Antilocapra americana
TTGCAATGTGATAGTAGGTTTTAAAATTTAAAATTAAAAGAGCAATTAGGAACTTAAAATAAAAAAATGATAAATAACAAAATATATCTAGGAATATCTCTGGATCTATTGAGGGTAGTGTGGGGTCAGCTCAGTTTCAGATAGCTTCTTATTCCAGCTCATACTTCTTCTCAACATCTATAGTTCCCTTCCAATGTAGCCAATGCTAAGTACAGGGTTTTAATCTGTTGTACCTGTCACTTCCAAAGTGGTTCTCTCTTCTTTGCTTATTTTGGCTTCGTCTGTTTGAAAGTCTCTTCAGTATTTAACTTCCACCCTGACAGAAAGGGGCAAAAGTGGTCACTTATTTAGGCTCACTTGTTCAGTTGTGCTGAGTGGTGGGAGGAACACTGCAAGCAAATATCACTGGCATGCGAGGGGAGTGCTTCCAGTGTCTGGGCCATACTGGGTTTGCCCATGTTCACGGCATGTGTGCTTTCCTGGTCTACACTGCTCAGGCTCCAGGTTGCTCTGCAGCTCAGTTCACTTCAGTTACTCAGTCGTATCCAACTCTTTAACACCCCATGAACAGCAGCATGTCAGGCCTCCTTGTTTATCACCAACTGCCAGAGTCTACCCAAACCCATGTCCATTGAGTCGGTGATGCCATCCAACCATCTCATCTTCTGTCTTCCCCTTCTCCTCCTGCCCTCAATTGTTCCCAACATCAGGGTCTTTTCAAATGATTCTTCTCTTTGCATCAGGTGGCCATAATATTGGAGTTTCAGCTTCAGCATCAGGCCTTCCCATGAACACCCAGGACTGATCTTCTTTAGGATGGACTGGTTGGATCTCCTTGCAGTCCAATGGATTCTCAAGAATCTTCTCCAACACCACAGTTCAAAAGCATCACTTTTTTTGGACTCAGCTTTATTTTTAGTCCAACTCTAACATCCATACATGACTCCTGGAAAAACGATCTCCTTGACCAGATGGATCTTTGTGGACAAAGTAATGTCTCTGCTTTTTAATATGCTATCTAGGTTGGTCATAACTTTTCTACCAAGGAGTAAGCATCTTTTAATTTCAGGGTTGCAATAACCATCTGCAGTGATTTTGGAACCCCTCTCAAATAAAGTCAGCCACTGTTTTTCCATCTATTTGCCATGAAGTGATGGGACCAGATGCCATGATCTTAGTTTTCTGAATGTTGAGCTTTAAGCCAACTTTTCACTCTCCTTTTTCACTTTCATTAAGAGGCTGTTTAGTTCTTTACTTTCTGCCATAAGGGTGGTATCATCTGCATATCTGAGGTTATTGATATTTCCCCCAGCAGTCTTGATGCCAGCTTGTGCTTCTTCAAGCCCAGCATTTCTCATGATGTACTCTGCATATAAGTTAAATAATAAGGGAGACAATATATAGCCTTGATGTACTCCCTTTCCTATTTGGAACCAGTCTGTTGTTCCATGTCCAGTTCTAACTGTTGCTTCCTAACCTGCATACAGGTTCCTCAGGAGGTAGGTCAGACGATCTCGTATTCCTATTTCTCGAAGAATTTTCCACAGTTTATTGTGATCTACACAGTCAAAAGCCTTGGCATAGTCAATAAAGCAGAAATATATGTTTTTCTGAAACTCTCTTGCTTTTTTGATGGTCCCGTGGATGCTGGCAATTTGATCTCTGGTTCCTCTGCCTTTTCTAAAACCATATTGAACAGCTGATAGTCCACTGCTTTGTGTGGTAGTTTGAACATTCTTTGGCATTGCCTTTCTTTGAGATTGGTATGAAAACTGACCTTTTCCAGTCCTGAGGCCCCTGCTGAGTTTTCTAATTTAGCTGACATTTTGAGTGGAGCACTTTGATAGCATCGTCTTTTAGGATTTGAAATAGCTCAACTGGGATTCCATCACCTCCACTTGCTTTGTTCATAGTGATTCTTCCTAAGGCTCATTTGACTTCACTTTCCAGGATGTCTGGCTCTCGGTGCGTGTGAGTGATCACATCATCATGGTTATCTGGATCATAAAGATCTGTTTTGTATAGTTCTTCTGTGTATTCTTACCACCTCTTCTTAATATCTTTTGCTTCTGTTAGGTCCATACCATTTCTGTTCTTTATTCTGCCCATCTGTGCATGAAATATTCCCTTGGTATCTCTCATTTTCTTGAAGTGATCTCTAATCTTTTCCATTCTATTGCTTTCCTCTATTTCTTTGTATTGATTGCTGAGGATGGCTTTATTCTCTCTCCTTACTATTCTTTGAAACTCTGCATTCAAACAGGTTTATGTTTCCTTTTCTCCTTTGCTTTTTGCTTCCCTTTTTTCACAGCTGTTTGTAAGGCTTCCTCAGACAGCCATTTTCCTTTTTTTCTTTTTTTGGCAGTGCTTTATGTTAGAATGTTTTGTGGGAAAGTTCTCTCTCTCTCTCTCTCTTTCATCTTTTTTTTCTCTCTCTCAGTCTATCCCAAAGTTTGGGTGCTATCTTTCATTAGCTCCCTCAATTTGCTCTCAGGGAATTCAGGCCAGGAGGTTCTTACCCTAAGCAATGCAACCTGCACCTTCCTGTTCAGCTCCCGCATCTGGGCTACTTTTCTGCCTGGAGTTGCAGTTAGGTACGTAATCTGTGGGTTTTCTTTACATATTTTTTCCTCTCGGTTATGTTGTCCTCTGATATTCCAAAACTCCCCACAGACCTGCCATTGAGTGTGTTTTCTGGTGTTTGGAAACTTCTCCTCTTTCACAGATCCCTCTCCAGGATGGGTCTCCATCCCTAACTCTTTTGTCTCTCTTTTTATCTTTTATGTTTTGTCCTACCTCATTTCGAAGACAATGGGCTGCTTTTCTGGGTGCTTGATGTCTCTGTCACTGTTCAGAAGTTGTTTTGTAGTATTTGCTCAGCATTCAAATGATCTTTTGATGAGTTTCTGGGGGATAAAGTGGTCTCCCTGTCCTATTCCCCTACTATCTTAAGACAGCCTCCCACCTTCTGTTTCCAATGATGTGATATGATTGACTTTTACATTCCCCACAGTGTATTTCCTCAGACCATTCTTCATCAAGAGGTTCCACAAGGAAAGATATCTCTGGTCTCAGGCTTCTTCATACGATGGCAGTGTTTGGGTAACCAGAATAGGAGAAGAAATTTATAAAGTTTATTAAAGCCCAGGCTCATAGTTGTCAAAACATTATTTATGCTGCACTTATTTGCCCAAAGAAAGTCATGAGGCCACATCAGACTCAAGTGGTAGGAAAATAGACTCCATCTATTGGTCAGAGGAACTTCAAAGAACTGTGACATTTTTTGGCCACAGTTTAGCCATGAGCCAGTTCTAGTCAGTGTTTGAGAAGTAAGTTGGCTCAGATCCTTCAAAAACAGATATCAAGACAGGGTAAAATATGCAAAGATTTATTGTAGGAATTGCCTGAGGATAAAGTAGAGGGAGCCAGAGATGATATGGTAAACTTTTAGACCACACTGCAGACCTGACATCTATGAAGGAGAGGAGAAAGAAAGGAAAATTAAGTAAGGATAGCTTTACACTGCAGCAAAGTTCCAAAAATATATCTAGACAAGACTCAAAATATCTTGACTTTTTACTCAGACAACTTCCCTTAGCCTCATGTTCATTTACTCTGTCTTTCAGCTTATAGATGTTGATCAATACCTTTGTTGGCTATTTGTCTATTGGTACTAGGGATGCCATATTCTATCAACCATCACTACAAGTCCTGTAGGTAAACCCCAGTTGACTGCCCCTCTGTATTAGTGATAGCTATTTTAGCCATTCTCTCCTGGCTTCTGGCAGTTACAGTTGTGTCCCTTGCCCTCTGTTACTTCAGTGCCCTGTTATCCTCATGGATATTAATAAATACAACTATGTGACTGTCTCTCCTACCACCATCTCTTGTCTTCAGAGGATAGATAAAACTGAAATTACTAATGATGCTAGTATCCTTTCTACCAGCGCATTCCTGGAAAGCACTATCCTTGGCTAAGTCTTCTGGCCTCTCATAATGTAGTATTTTCAGCCTGACTACCTCTCTGAGACTTTGTATATATTTCTCTATAATAATCCTTTGCTTTCTCCAGCGTTCTAAGAACCACACTAGCCATGAGTTTGCCCCATCCTTTGGGGTTCTTGCAAGAGTGTTAAATCTATGTCCCCGGAAAGTACCACTAAGTCAATTAGTTCTTGCTTATTTCATTTTATATTCTGGTAAACTAGGCACCTTCAAAATCCAATCCCAGGAGTATTATCCACCTGATTCCTGATGGTATAATCTAGCTAATTTAATTCTTACAGCTCCTTAAGAGTATAAAATGGTTTTTTTCCCTCTCTTATCTGGCTCAGCACATACCTACACAGGTTATGTTGAAGTCTAACCCTAGTTATATCCTCACAGCCAGAATAGGAGGCAGGAACAACTCTTGATGGATGGGAGGATGGAGGCTGTAATCTTGCAGGAGAGAGGTCTCTACAACATTTTCTAATTCAGTAGAAGTGCTAGCCCTTCTAGAATAGAGTGGGATATATAGAAAATGGTACAAGTTTGGGGGATCTGGGAGTCTGGAGAGTAAATGTTTTCAAGGGAATTCATATAGATATCCCTCTGTATTTTAATTTCCTCGGTTTCCCTACCTGGAGTCCTAACCTAAATATAAAAGACATGCCTTTGTTGAGCTTTTAAATGTCTCTGGAGCTCTGTGACTCTAACATCCTGTGTCTGCTTTTCAGCACAGTTTGCTCTTCCACTTCATGTGATAAACACCTCTATTAATCTACCAGAGGTTCTGTGATTTTAACCCTTTCCTTTTAACTCTTTGTTAACAACTTTCAAGTTTCTCATTAACCCTTTTCAGGTCATTCATACAGCTTACTAAGTAGCAGGTCTACTACATTGTTCTTAGAGTCTGAAACATTGTTCCTTCAGAAATATTCCCCTTCATTGGAATATTTCGCTATGTCATCGCCAATGAAATTGATCAGTTTGACTTGTGTCAGGGGATATTTTTATCCCATATAGCACTCAAGTTAGCATTCTCTTTTCCCACTGGGTTTGAGTGAACTAGTCTTTAAACCTCATATTATTGCTTAGTTTATTAGACTTCTCTTGGATCTACTTGTGTTAGGGTCCTCTAAGAAGACACCAAGATGGAATTAGATATACAACAGTTTTATTGGGAGAAATGCCTTTGAGGTGTCAAGGAGAAAAAGTTGGATTAAAAAAGTGAGAGAGCTTTCACATCTTGATGTTGATCAGCCAGTCATGAAAGAGAGAAGTAAAGAAAGAGATTGGGTAGAAAGACTGCAGCAGAATCCTTGAGTTAAAGTTGCCCAGTGGGAGAGTCTTGCATCTCTCAGTAACAGATCTCTATTTATACTCCGGTCATGCTTTCATTGATTGTTACTAGCTCATGAGAAGAGTTACTTCCATGTAAACATGGCAGTGGATCCAGAGGGTCAAGGCCTGGAGCCATCAGTTAGTTTGGTTATATAAAGCAGGAGATTTGTGGCAGAGGTAAAAGCATCACAGTTTGGATTAGCATAAATAGTAAGAGTTTTCTAAATGTTTTGCATATCATTGTATCAATCAGCAGTTTATACTTGATGGGCTTTTTGTTTGTTTGTTTTTTGAACCAATCCTCCCTAAGCTTTAGAGTTTCCTCTTTAATTTCATTTGTATTGACATCTGTCTTTTTTCAGCTCAGGACTGTTAATGCAGAATTACCCTAATTTGAAAGTTTCATTTGGTGTTTTTCAAGGAAAGATTTGGGTAATAAAATGTTTTGAACATTCAGGCAGTTTCTGCTCTTATCCTGGACAGTCTGTTTTTTAAATTAATAGATTCTTTGGCAACTAAGCAGCATGGATGAGGCAGTAGAGATGACTCAATTTACTTCTTTACTATAACTCAAAAAAAAGAAAAAAAAAACAACAACCCAGAGTTCATGTCCAGTTACTAGTGGGTCAGTTTTGTAATTTTCACATCGTATATGTGTCCACCTACACTTGCTTAGATGAGTAGCTAAGTGCTGATGATGCAAGTCTGATTGTGTTTTCCTTTATGAAAGGCAAGAAATACCAGCATATGGTTCCCATGGGAACCTCACCTCTGTCCCTTTGTGCTACTCTAATGATGAGAAAATAGCAGATAACTCAGCAATAATTGATACTTTAGTTGGATAATACTGAAGGCTGCAGGCACAGTGGATGACACAAATATGATAGGATCCATATTTGGAAGTTGTTTCTAAAAGTCTTGATTCTGATCCATGTATGACCTGAACAGAGCTCTGAGGGTATATATACATGGTAGGCTAATTTGTAGGCTTTGGGCTTTGATGCTTTGCATGCTGTTATGGTACAATGGAGTGCATGCTGTGTTACCTGAGCATTCTCAGTGATTATATCAGCAATTCCCTAACACTAGGCACCAAATAATATTCTCAAATCTTTTAGTGGCTTTTGTTAAAACTTGGCTAAATAGAGCATAAACCAAATAAGATAGGGTGAATTTGTCAAGAGCAGATGTTTCTAGTCAAGCTGGCAATCTCTCTGACTCTGTAACCTGATTTTTGATTCTGCGTAGTCAGTCTCAGTTTTTATTTGCTGAGCTAATAACTATTTCACATATTGATAATCTCTAGTAAAGTGAATAAACTCAACTTATGACCAGGTCTAAATGTGAATGAACAGCACCCAAATACCAGATGATGTTATCCAAGGGGTACTTAAGTAAAGTTTCCTGAAATTAAACAGCTGCTTACTTTTTTTTTTAACGCAAACCTGAATTCTATCATGTTAGTTACATCTCAGGCCTCAGCAATAATGGTATGGTATAGAGACACTGTGAAAATGAATACATTATTTGGAAGACATACCCCTTGACACTGGGTGAATATTCTTGTGAGAGTTAGCGCCTGAAAGCTTACTTTCCTTGAGGTTATATGGGCTTAACTCTTTAGTTCTTTGAATCTTAAGTTCTGGAAGAAGAGATATGGCACATCTGAGGGTTGGGGGAGTTTAAACGCACTGCCATTTTGGAGATATTATTTAATGCATTATCATTAGCATACACTAAGTGAGCACTAATGAGTTAGCAGGTGTCATTACTATTGCAATCATATATTAAATTAAAAATGTTCAGCTCTGAACAGCTAACATATCTTTAAGTTATTACCAGCAGAGAATACTCCAGTAGGAAGAAAGCAGTTTAATTCACAGTGATACTATATTTGTGTGTGTTTGTTTCTTTCTTTAAGTATGTTGTACATGTACAACACATTCTATTTCACATTATCTGACTCTGTAGGGCACAGTCAAGCCTCTGAGAGACTACAGTGAAGAGCCTTCATGAAAATAAGCCATTACTCTTTTCTGCATAATATCTCTGGGTTTTCAAAGTGCATTCATACTGCCTACCTCATTTAATGCTGTCCACAAATTTTTTATGTAGAAAGACTATTAACTTTGAATAATTGAAAATACTAAGGTTTAGAAAGGGTAAATAATTAATATAAGGTGACACAGTTTGTAAGATGCAGATCTGGCACTATAAACTTGGTCTTCTGAGTCTCTGATATTCTACTGTGTACAGGTAAAATGATCAAGTGAGATTTTAAAGGGAAAAACGCCACTGGATGTGTGTGTTGCTATGTACACCAATAATTGTGGGATGGGCTGTGGTAGAAAGAAACACTCTTTACCTGAGATTAAAAACTAATGAAAATCATGGTTGTTATATGTCATCATTCAATACCAAGATTTTTTGAGTTCCTTTTCTTGTATTTTCAAAATAATTGCTTTTAATGTATCAATATCTTTTTCTGGCTTAACTTCTTTTGGATCAAAAGAATACAGTAATGATTTTAGTTCTGAGCTTCTTCATTTCTTTAATTTTTATCATCAGCCTCACTTGTTTATGATTAAAGATTCAGGTTCAAACTCCTATAGAGAAGTTAGTTTGGAGAAAAGCCATAAATCTAGCCTAAATATACAATTCATCTTTGTTAGGCGTTATAGAAGTTTGACTAGCACTGGTAAAGCAAATTTAGTGAGCAAACTAGGAGGGATTTTAAAAAATTAAGCAGAAATATGTGTTTACTATCTTTATTTTAATATGTTTTGTTTCTATTAGAACCAAATGTTCTTGAAAGTTGTTAGATAATCAGTTTCGTTAGCATTGCTTGGCTACAGGTAGTAAGATAGTAAGGCTATAGGTAGAAAGACAATGGAAGAAGTGAAGCAGGTGACAGGTGAGTATTTCATATACAATTACTTGCAATATAAACCTCTAAACCTACTCAACTTCACCACCAAATATTTACTATATGCAAGTCCTTTTAGTTTAGTACTGTTCAGGGCAGCAAGAATTTATGTGATCATCTAATTTGGAACTAGCACTGCAATGAGTTTGGAATATTTCCAAGTATCTTTTCTTTGCAAATCTTATTAGTAGACTCAGTCTTTCATGAGGCTTCCTATAAAGCTGCCCCTCCTCTTTTCTCTCTATAATAGACTGTATTATTTCTCTTTCCATTTTGTGACATAATTATTGATGTAACTGTCATTTGTTTTATTAAATTATGAGTTCTTTGCAAGTAGAGACTGTATTTTACTTACCTTTGTGAGCTATGATGTAGAAGTATACTGGAGTAATAATAAGAAGAACTTAATTTTAAAAAAAATAATTTAATTTTTATTGATGGATAATTGCGTCACGATATTGTGTTGGTTTCTGCCATACACCAACATGAGTCAGCCATAGGTATACATATGTCCTCTCCCTCTTGAACCTTCCTCCCACATCTTAACCCATCCCACCCTTCTAGGTTATCACAGAACACTGGTCTGAGTTCCCTGAGTCATACAGCAAATTCCCATTGGATATCTATTTTGCATATGGTAGTGCATATGTTATTATGGTACTCTCTTCATTCATCTTACCCCCTCCTCCCTCCCATGTCCGTAAGTCTGAAGAACTTATATATATTTTTAATGAATAAGTTAATAGTGGGAAAGTCGGTACTAGATATCTGTGAACTGAATTGAAAGCACTTAGTATTTGTTTAAATCTTTCATAACTATCAACTTATGCTAGGACAGATGTTATCCTTTCAAAACAGATTCTTATGGAGTTTTGTTTTCTAGGTGCATTTAATCTAATTGTTTATATTTATGGGTCTTATTTCTATGCTTTGGTTCAGTTACAGTTTTAATGTAACATTAATATGTTTTATACGTTAGCACACTACTCATTGTTTTTAAATCTCTGAGTTTTAAAATTCCATTTTTGATGAGTTACATATAAAGGTTAATCTGGGAATGCACAAATGAAAATTTGGCTTTGTTCATCTTTCCCAAATTTGGGGGAAGTCTGATGCTGTAAAGAACAACACTTCTTATGAATCAAGGTAAATTGAACATGGTCAAGGAGAGATGGCAAGATTGAACATTAACATCTTAGGAATCAGTGAACTATAAAATGGACAGGAATGGGTGAATTAATTAATAATGACCATTATATCTACTACTGTGGGAAAGAATCTGTTAGAAGAAATAGAGTAGACAAAAAAATAGTCAACAAAAGAGTCTGAAATATGATACTTGGGTTCAACCTCAAAAACGACAGAATGATCTTGATTCATTCCCAAATCAAACAATTCAACATCACAGTAATCCAAGTCTATGCCCCAACCACTGATACTGAAGAAGCTGAAGTGAACCTGTTCTATGAAGACCTACAACACCTTCTAGAACTAACACCAAAAAAAGATGTCCGTTTCAACATAGGAGTTGGAATGAAAAAGTAGGAAGTCAAGAAACACCTGGAATAATAGGCAAGTTTGGACTTGGAGTACAAAATGAAGCAGGACAAAAGCTAACAGCGTTTTGTCAAGAGAACATGCTAGTCATAGCAAATGCCCTCTTCCAACAACGCAAGAGATAACTCTGTAGGTGAACATCACCAGATGGTCAATATCAAAATCAGATTGATTATGTTCTTTGAGGCCAAAGATGGAGAAGTTCTATACAGTCAGCAAAAACAAGACCTGGACCTGACTGTGGCTCAGATCATGAGGCCTTTATTGCAAAATTCAAGCTTAAATTGAAGAAAGTAGGGAAAACCACTAGGCAATTCAGGAATGACCTAAATCAAACCCCATATGATTATTCAGTAGAGGTGATGACTAGATTCAAGAAACTAGATCTGGTACACAGAATGCCTAAAGATCTATGGATGGAGGTTCATAACACTGTATAGGAGGCAGTGCCCAAAACCATCACCCTAAAGAAAAAATGCAAGAAGGCAAAGCAGTTGTTTGAGAAGGCTTTACAAATAGCTTAGGGAAAAAGAGAAGTGAAAAGCGAGGGGAAAATGGAAAGATATACAAACTGAATGCAGAGTTCCAAGTCTAGATTTAGGGCCCAGGATGTGGTCTATCCTGGAGAAAGTTTTGTGTGCACTTGCGAAAAAGGTTAAATTCATTGTTTTGGGGGTGAAATGTCCTATAGATATCAATTAGGTCTAACTGGTCCATTGCATCATTTACCATTTGTGTTTCCTTGCTAATTTTCTGTTTAGCTGATCTATCTATAGGTGTGAGTGGGTATCAAAGTCTCTCAATATTATTGTGTTACTGTTAGTTTCCCTTTCATATTTGTTAGCATTTGCCTTACATATTGTGATGTTCCTAAGTTAGGTGCAAATATATTTATAATTGTTATATTGTCTCCTTGGATTTATGCTTTGATCAAAGTCTATTTTATCTGATATGAATATTGCTACTCCTTCTTTCTTTTTGTCTCCATTTGCATGAAGTATCTTTTTCTAGCCCTTCACTTTCCATCTCTGTGTGTCCCTTGGTTTGGGTTGGGTCTCTTGTAGACAGCATATATAGTTGTCTTGTTTTTTGCATTCATTCAGCCAGTCTTTGTCTTTTTGTTGGGGCATTCAACCTATTTACATTCAAGGTAATTATTGATAAGTGTGATCCCATTGCTATTTAGTTTGTTGTTTTGGGTTCAGGTTTATAAACCTTATCTTTGTTCCCTCTTTAGAGAAGATCCTTTAGCATTTGTTGAAGAGCTGGTTTGGTGGTGCTGAAGTCTCTCAGCTTTTGTTTGTCTGTAAAGCTATTCCTCCACCATCTTGGGACCTAAATCCCCAGAAATACTTTTGTTACATTGACTAAACTAAAGCCTTTGTGTAGATCACAACAAACTGTGGAAAATTCTTAAAGAGATGAGAGTGTCAGACCACCTTACCTGAGAAACCTGTTTGCATATCAAGAAGCACCAGTTAGTACTGGACATGGAACAACTGACTGGTTCAAAACTGGGAACAAAAATTAAATAAATAAAAATAAAAACAAATTTGGGAACAAAGTAAGACAAGGATGTTTGCTCTTCTTATTTAACTTACATGCAGAGTAGATCATGTGAAATGTCAACCTGGAGGAATCACAAACTGGAGTCAAGGTTGCTGGGAGAAATATCAACACCCTCAGATATTCAGATAAAACCTCTCTAGTTGCAGAAAGCAAAGAGGAACTAAAAAACCTCTTCATGAGGGTGAAGGAGGAAAGTGAAAAAGCTGGCTTGAAGCTCAACATTCAGAAAGCTAAGATCATGGTATCCAGTCACATCTCTTCATATCAAATAGAAGGGGAAAAAGTGGAAGTGATGACAGATTTTATTTCTTGGACTTCAAAATCACTGCAGATGGTGACTTCAGCCATGAAATTGAAAGACACTTGCTTGTTGGAAAGAAAGATATGATAAAACTAGGCAGCATATTGAAAAGCAGAGACATCACTTTGTCAGCAAAGGTCCATATAGTCAAACCCATCTTTTTTCCAGTGGTCATGTATGGATATTAGAGTTGAACCATAAAGAAGGCTGAATGCTGAAAAATTGATGCTTTAGAACTGTGGTGCTGGAGAAGACTCTTGAGAGTCCCTCGACCTCAAGATCAAATCAGTCAGTCCTAAAGGAAATCAACCTTGAGTATTCATTGACAGCACTGTTGCTGAAGCTGAAACTACAATACTTTGGCCACCTGATGTGAAGATGTGACTCTGGAAAAGACCCTGATGCTGGGAAAGATTGAGGGCCAGAGGAGAAGGGGGAAATGGAGGATGAGATGGTTAAATAGTATCACTGACTCAAGGGATATGAACTTAAGCAAACTGCAAGAGATAGTGGTGGACAGAGGAATCTGGCATGCTAAAGTCCATTGTGTCTCTAAGAGTTGGACAAAACTTGTGACTGAACAAAAATAATAACAATCTTGAGGGAGAACTGTACTGAAAGAAGAGATGAAAGGTCTCCAAATGATCACCACTTCAAATTTTCTTTAGAACCAGGGAGTTTCTCCTTTGTTGACTTTTTAATTGAGCATCTCTCCATTTGGAGAAGGCAATGGCAACCCACGCCAATACTCTTGCCTGGAAAATCCCATGGACGGAAGAGCCTGGTATGCTGCAGTCCACGGGGTCACAAAAACTCGGACACTACTGAGCGATTTCACTTTCACTTTTTGCTTTCATGCATTGGAGAAGGAAATGGCAACCCACTCCAGTCTTCCTGCCTGGAGAATCCCAAGGATGGCAGAGCCTGGTGGGCTGCCGTCTATAGGGTTGCACAGAGTCGGAGATGACTGAAGCTACTTAGCAGCAGCAGCATCTCTCCATTACACTGAACATTTGCATACCAGAAACTTCTTTTTTATTGAAATTTAAAAAATTAATTTATTTTTAATTGAAGGATAATTGCTTTACAATATTATGTTGGTTTCTGCCATACATCAACATGAATCAGCCATAGGTATACACATGTTTCCTCCCTCTTGAACCTTCCTCCTACCTCATCCCACTCCTTTAGATTGTCGCAGATCATCAGTTTGAGCTCCCTTAGTCATACAGCAAATTCCCAATGCTTATCTATTTTACATATTGCAGTGTATATGTTTCCATCCTACTCTCTCCATTCATTCCACCCTTTCCTTCCCCCTGTGTCTGTCCAAAAATCTGTTATCTATGTCTGTGTCTCTATTCTGCCTTGCAAATAGCTTCATCAGTACTATATTCCTAGATTCCATATATATGCATTAATATATAATATCTGTTTTTCTTTTTCTGACTTACTTCACTCTGTATAATAGGCTCTAGGTCCATCCACCTCATTAGAATTGACTCAAATGTAGTCCTTTTTATGGCTGAGTAATATTCTATAATGTATATGTACCATAGCTTATTTATACATCCATCTGTTGATGGGCATATAAGTTGCTTCCATGTCCTAATTATTGTAAATGGTGCTGCAATGATCATTGGGGTACATGTGTCTTTTTCAGTTACGGATTTCTCAGGGTGCATGCCCAGTAGTGGGATTGTTGGGTCTTGTGGTAGTTTTATTCCTAGTATTTTAGGGAATCTCCATACTGTGCCCCATGGTGCCTGTAGAAATTTACACTTCAACCAACAGTTCAAGAATACTAGAATAACTGAAGTATCAGAAACTCTTCTGTGGTTCCCTTTTCTCCACACCTTCACCAGCATTTATTGTTTGTAGATTTTTTTTGATGATGGCCATTCTGACCGATATGAAGTGATATCTCATTGTAGTTTTCATTTGCATTCTGTAATAATGAGTGATGTTGAACATCTTTTCATGTGTTTATTAGTCAATTGTATGTCTTCTTTGGAGAAATGTTTGTTTAATTCTTTTGCCTATTTTTTGATTGTGTCGTTTGTTTTTCTGATATTGAGTTGCATAGGCTGCTTGTATATTTTGGAAATTAATCCTTCATCAGTTGTTTCATTTGTTAGCATTTTCTCCCATTCTGAAGGTTATCTTTGAACCTTGTTTATAGTTTCCATTCATGTGCAAAAACACTTAAGTTTAGTTAGGTCCCACTGTTTGTTTTTGTTTCTACTTCCGATTCTCTAGAAGGTGGGTCATAGGGGATATTGCTGTGATTTATGTCATGGAGTGTTCTGCCTATGTTTCCCTCTGAGAGTTTTATAGGTTCTGGTCTTATATTTAGATCTTTAATCCAATTTGAGTTTATATTTGTGTATGGTGTGATTGAAAATGTTTAAATAAAACATCTATCAACTGATTTTCTGATTCTTCTGGTTAATCTGGTATTCGGAAGATGTTAATATGGCAAAATTTTTCTTAGGAAAACCAAACTACTTACCTGGAGCTCAAATTGTTGAATGGAGGTATCAGGAATACAATCATACCTATGACATCACGCCTTTTTATGACTTTATTGTGTGCTCAGTGATGAAACAAGTCATTGATTCACCTGCCACAGTTTAGATCCAAGAATAAAATATAAAATGTTTCAATTACTACCCCCAAATGTAGATCTTTCCTTGTTCAACAAAAAAAAATGTTATTCAGTAAAGGCATAACCACTGCTGAGCTGAATGCAACACAAAGACGATTTAAAATAGATCCATAAAAGGTGAGTAGAGAGATACAAAGTTAAAGGACTCCCAGAGAATGTAACTTTTATTAAACATTTTACTTAAAAGTAACAAACATATAAATTATGAATATAAGTTTTTTTTTAAGTTTGGGGAATATATTGTTGTTGTTCATGACTAGCTCTCTGAAAGTTAGTGAAGTTGCTCAATCGTGTCCAATTCTTTGTGACCCCATGGACTGTAACCCCCCAGGCTCCTCCATTCATGAGATTTTCCAGGCAAGAATATTGGAGTGCATTGCCATTTCCTTCTCCAGGGGATCTTCCCGACCCAGGGTTTGAACTTGGGTCTCCCACATTTCAGGTAGACTCTTTACCATTTGAGCCACCAGGGAATACCTATATTAAAGCTTCAGCTCTTCCATTTATGAAATATCTACCACATGAAATATAAATATAAAGAATTACATAAGATAATACAAAGTTCATTATATACCATTATATTCTACAAAATATAATCGATTACTTATTAATACTAATTAAAATTCTAACTTTTCAATAATTAGTTAAAGATAGCTTTCATAAAGGAAAGCAAGCAGTTAAATGAAAATACACAAAGATATTATAACTAATCACAGCTGAAGTGACCATATAAGTTGCATGTAAATTACCAAACCAGTATGTATGGTATAAATGAACTTATGTAAAGCTCCCTTTAGTCTTTTATAGAGAAAGGTACAATATAACAGGGATTGAAAGTAAAGGTTTTGGAATCAGATAGGCCTCGGTTTTGGAATCCTGGCTCTGCAGCTCACTAACTTTGTAACACTGAAAAGTTATTTAAGCTTTCAGTATTTGCATTTCACCCATTGTTATGTGAGAATATTAATAGTACCTACTTTGTAAGGTTACTGTGAGAATTAGATGAGATTATGTATGGAAAAGTTTTCCAATGCTTGGCATATTGTCATCACTCAATAAATATTATTTATAAACATGGTATTTGTATTACTTATAATTGTAATACCCCCACTGTAAACCAGGCAGCCATTTCTCTCTCTCTCTCTCTCTCTCTCTCTCTCTCTCTCTCTCTCATTCTTTCCACAAAGATGGGATGTAAAAGAAGAGCTTGAGTATGTTTGGAAAGAAGTAGCTTATACTTCTACATCACTGTTACCCACTCTCCCTGGACTTGAATTTTTAAGAGGAAGCAAGAGCTGGTTTAGTCATTACTATAAATTGATGCATTTGGTCCCATACATTTGATTTGTTCTAAACCTACCTTCCTTAATCTTGCCTATTTTGCACTGACTCACATATATATGTACATTCCTGACACTATTATTTTATACCTTATGGTAGAGACTTGCCAATTGTAGAAACTAGCATCTGGTCCCATTACTTCATGGGAAATAGATGAGGAAACAGTGGAAATAGTGTCAGACTTTATTTTGGGGGGCTCCAAAATCACTGCAGATGGTGATTGCAGCCATGAAATCAAAAGACGCTTACTCTATATACAAGTCTTTTGTTTCTTTAGGTAGAAATACTCCTAAGTATTTTATTCTTTTTGATTCGATGGTGAATGGAATTGTTTCCATAATTTCTTTTTCTGTTTTTTCATTGTTAGTGTATAGAAATGCCAGGGATTTCTGTGTGTTGATTTTGTATCCTGAAACTTTGCTATATTCACTGATTAGCTCTAGTAATTTTCTTGTAGAGTCTTTAGGGTTTTCAATATAGAGGATCATGTCATCTGCAAACAGAGAGAGTTTTACTTCTTCTTTTCCAATCTGGATTCCTTTGATTTCTTTATCTGCTCTGATTGCTGTGGCCAAGACTTCCAAAACTATGTTGAAAAGTAGTGGTGAGAGTGGGCACCCTTGTCTTGTTCCTGACTTCAGGGGGAATGCTTTCAGTTTTTCACCATTGAGGATAATGTTTGCTGTGGGTTTGTCATATATAGCTTTTATTATGTTGAGGAATGTTCCTTCTATTCCTGCTTTTTGGAGGGTTTTTATCATAAATGGATGTTGAATTTTGTCAAAGGCTTTCTCTGCATCTATTGAGATAATCATGTGATTTTTATTTTTCAATTTGTTAATGTGGTGTATTACATTGATTGATTTGCGAATATTGAAGAATCCTTGCATCCCTGGGATAAAGCCTACTTGATCATGATGTATGATTTTTTTAATGTGTTTTTGGATTCTATTTGCTAGAATTTTGTTAAGGATTTTTGCATCTAAGTTCATCAGTGATATTGGCCTGTAGTTTTCTTTTTTTGTGGCATCTTTGTCGGGTTTTGGAATTAGGGTGTTTACAATAGCCAGGACATGGAACCAACCTAGATGCCCATCAACTGATGAATGGATAAGAAAGCTGTGGTACCTATACACAATGGAATATTACTCAGCATTAAGGAAAAATTCATTTGAATCAGTTCTACTCAGATGGACGAAACTGGAGCCCATTATCCAGAGTGAAGTAAGCCAGAAGCAAAAACAACAATACAGTATATTAATGCATATACATGGAATTTAGAAAGACGGTAACGAGAACCCAGCTTGCGAGACAGCAAAAGGAACGCAGATGTATAGAATAGACTCAGGGCCTCTATGGATGAGGGAAAGGGTGGGATGATATGGGAGAATGGCATTGAAACATGTTAATTATCATATGTCTAAGCAATAGCCGGCCCAGGATTGATGCTTGGGACTGGTGCAATGAGATTTCCCGGGGGGAGGAAGGAGGGAGGGGGGTTCTGGAGGGGGAGCATATGTGAACCCATGGTGATATTATGTCATTGTTTGGCAAAACTAATAAAAAAATGTTTAATAAAAAAAAAACTGTTCTGTGAGCACCAGGACACCTACAGTAGTATCGAGCAAATGGGAGATGTTTGTGGGATAAATGAGTGAATGAATAGAGTGAATAAATAAATTACTGATGTTTTTATAATGTAAAAAAAAAAAGACGCTTACTCCTTGGAAGGAAATTTATGGCCAACCTAGATAGCATATTGAAAAGCAGAGACATTACTTTGCCAACAAAGATCCATATAGTCAAGGCTGTGGTTTTTCCAGTGGTCATGTATGGATGTGAGAGTTGGACAGTGAAAAAGGCTGAGTGCCGAAGAATTGATCCTTTTGAACTGTGCTGTTGAAGAAGACCCTTGAGAGTTCCTTGGACTGCAAGGAGATCCAACCAGTCCATCCTAAAGGAGATCAGTCTGGGTGTTCATTGGAAAGACTGATGTTGAAGCTGAAATTCCAATACTTTGGCTACCTCATGCGAAGAGTTGAGTCATTGGTAAAGACCCTAATGCTGGGAAGGATTGGGGGGAAATGCTGGGAAGGATTGGGGGCAGGAGGAGAAGGGAACAACAGAGGATGAAATGGCTGGATGGCATCACCAACTCGATGGATATGGGTTTGGGTAGACTCCAGGAGTTGGTGATGGACAGGGAGGCCTGGCGTGCTGCAGTTCATGGGGTCACAAAGAGTTGGACATGACTGAGTGATTGAACTGATCTGAACTGAACTGATTCATCACCATCTTCCTTTCTTCAAGAGGAATTTTGAAGAAAATTCAAGGTCATTTTCTCTGTCTTCCACCATCCAGGGAAAAGTTGCCACTGACAATCACATCTGAACATTGAAAATCTTATCACTTCTGAGAAGCTATCTGCTATAGTTCTTCTCTTCAGAGATTTTCTATAAGAGAGAAATACAAAGTAATTTATTTATATCTTCTGAGTGCCCGCACTTGTTTCCAGTTCGAGTGAAGATGTTTTCCCAGGTTGCATTTTCAAGGGTTGTTTCTTTAAGCTGAATAGTTCCAAGACTGGTCTTTCTCTACTGCATTGGACAGGGGAATTTTTTGAATATTCTATAGATGGATTTTCCTCCTATCCCTTGTTTCCTCTTTATACTTCCAGGGGGGCTGTGAGGGTTAGTTTATATTTTGAAAATCTCTCTGAACTCCTTGGATGAAAGACATCACAGAGAATGAAAATATACAGGTAATAAATAAATCATGATAATTGCTTGCTATGAATCTCCAAAGATGCCTTAAGACTCTGTTTCTCCAGTATAGTGCAATGTTTATCATATACACAAATTCAAGAAATCTCTTTGGAAAGGAGCAAAAAAATTTAGAGCTCTAAAAAGCTTAGAGTCAAAGTCAAAGCTTAGAGTCTACAAAGTCAAAGAGAAATGTCAGGGGATTCAACCAATAGCCAAGCAAACAACTATCTTGAGACACACACAAACACAAAATTGAATTGTAATTCAGGAGGAGCCAAGTGAGTTTTGTTATTGGGTATATTTTGAAAACAAAAGGAAATAGAAATTTATGTTATTTCTAAGCATAATGTTCCAAATACAGGCTAAGTGCCGAAGCTTCAGGGATCTCTTTTTGACAATTAGAATGGTTAATAGATGATATGTGAACGACTTGTAGTCGACGTGAGATAAAATAAAGAGGATCAAGTGATTTTAGTCACAGTGAATGTTTGAAAGCTTTATTTATGAATTAATGTTTTGACATTTGAGCTAAAGAGTAGAGCACATGTCATTCTTCCATGCCCAAGACTCATAATTTTACAGTGATGATGTCTTGGTGCTACAGTGTTTATATAAAAATTGAAATTGCAGATATGTGAGCAAAGTTTGTATTCAACATTTTTAAATTCTTGGTTTCCCACAATATCTTTTCCATGGACTTAACTGCCCTTATTTTACTCTTTAGTTACTTTGAACATCTTGAGTAGCCTTCCAAACTCTAAAACTTTCTTGCCTGCTCCAACCCCTTATACCCATGAAAACTTAGTTCTCCACTGCCATACTAACATAAGGTCATTATCTTTACTAAATAGACTAATTGATTATCTTCTCCAGAGCATATATTAACATTTGATTTGGGGTTTCAGTTACTTAAGCTGAAAGAGAGAGAGAGAGAGAGAGAGAGAGAGAGAGAGAGAGAGAGAGAGAGAGAGAGAGTTGAAATTGTACTAGAATCAGTAGAGGAGATCTTTCTGGTGGGGTGAGGTAGAGGAGGAGGTTATTAATACCCTGAAGTTTTCTGGTGACTCTACATATTGTTTAAAATTAGGGCAGTGGTAACTATATGCAAATAATATTGGACTAGGATGATAGAACAGTGAGAAAAATCGTGCTGGTTCTCTGGAGAGTGGTCACAGCTGTACACTGTCATCAACCCATTCCTACCCTTGAAAGTGAAAGTTGCTCAGTCGTGTCTGACTCTTTGTGATCCATTCTCAGGCCAGAATTCTCCAGGCCAGAATACTGGAGTGGGTAGCCTTTCCCTTCTCCAGGGGATCTTTCCAACCCAGTGATAGAACCCAGGTCTCCCTCATTGCAGGTGGATTCTTTACCAGCTGAACCATACAATGGAAGCCCAAGAATACTGGCGTGGGTAGTCTATCTCTTCTCCAGCAGATCTTCCCAACCCAGGAATTGAACTGGGGTCTCCTGCATTGCAGGCGGATTCATCACCAACTGAGCTATCAGGGAAGCACACCCTAGAAAAAAGGAAGGTTTATATAAAATCTTTTCTTCAAAATTTGAGTAATACAGTAGGCTTAATATTAGATAGAAGAAATACAAGAAAAAAGGAGAGACAAATACTTCTTTGGGAGGTAATAGAGTGGATCAGTGATTTTCCTTACATTGCATAATACTCAACATTGTTTCACTGTGGTAACAGAAAGAAAAAACACACACAAACACATGTCTTTATATTTTAAGAGAAAAGGGAAAGATATTGGAATGTGATAATGACTGGGATTTTGAAAATATAAGTGGATGAGAAAGATTGTATTTTATTTATTTTTTAATTATTATTTTTTATTGTAACAAATTCAAGAAAGACTTATTCTTTACATTATTGTGTTGGATTGCCATACATTGACATGAATCCGCCATGGGTATACATGTGTTCCCCTTCCAGAACCCTCCTCCCACCTCCCTCCCAATTCCATTCCTCTGGGTCATCCCGGTGCACCAGCCCTGAGCACCCTATATCATGCATCAAACCTGGGTTGGAAATTAATTTCACATATGATAATTTACATGTTTCAATGCCGTTCTCTCATATCATCCCACCCTCCCTCTCTCCCATAGAGTCCAAAAGACTGTTCTATATATCTGTATGTCTTTTGCTGTCTCGCATACAGGGTATCATTACCATCTTTCTAAATTCCATATATATGCATTAGTATACTGTATTGTTGTTTTTCCTTCTGGCTTACTTCACTCTGTTTAATAGGCACTAGTTTCATCCACCTCATTAGAACTGATTCAAATGTATTCTTTTCAATGGCTGAGTAGTATTCCATTGTGTATATGTACCACAGCTTCCTTATCCATTAGTCTGCTGATGGACATCTAGGTTGCTTCCATGTCCTGGCTATTGTAAACAGTGAGGCGATGAACATTGGGGTATACTGTCTCTTTCAATTCTGGTTTCCTTGGTATGTATGTCCAGCAGTGATATTGCTGGGTCATATGGCAGTTCTATTTCCATTTTTTTAAGGAATCTCCACAGTGTTCTCTATAGTGGCTGTACTAGTTTGCATTCCCACCAACAGTGTAATAGGGTTCCCTTTTCTCCACATCCTCTCCAGCATTTATTGCTTGTGGACTTTTGGATGGCAGCCATTCTGACTGATGTGAAAGGAATTTTGTAGTGTAAAAACTTTGGAACCTCTTGGCATTTACTGATGCCTCAGTAAGTACTTCAATAATTTTGAATTATGTTTTGTGTGATGCTTTTTAAATCCTTTGTGGGTGACACAATGGAAATTTATTCACATGGTGGGTAAGCTTTATATGAGTTATCTAAAGATATGAATTTGTCTCACAGAAGCCAAGGGCAGTGGGGTGGGCTGCACTGTGTCCTCAACAAGATTCATATGTTGAAGTTACAACACTCAGTATATCAGAATGTGACCACATTTGCAGATAAAGGTTTTAAAAAGTTAATTAAGATTAAATGGGGTAATAGATGTTGGCCCTAATACAATATGACTAGTGTCATTATAAGAAGAAGAAATTTGGACACAAACACACACAGAGGAGATATCATCTGAAGACACAAGGGGAAAATGACTATCTACAAGCCAATAACAGAGCCTCAATAGAAACCAACCTATTGACACTTTAATCTCAGACTTCTAGCCTCCAGAACTCTAATAAGATAATAAGATACATTTTTGTTCCTAGAGACACTATGGTACTTTATTATAATAGCCATATCAGACTAATGTATGTATAAACACATCTGGACTTCAAAAAGGGACTAGAATCAGGAAATAGAAAGCTGTCATAACCCCAAGTACTGTCTACTGCTTCATTCTCTTTTTCCACTTCATTTTTCTCTTATACTGAAGACTAACTTTCCTTGCTTATATGCCCTTATGGAAGTATATGGTTGTCCTAAAACTCTCAAATTTAGAACCATATTCAAATACTGACTTGCAATTTCTGAATCCTAGATTTAAATTTCCAGAAGAAAAAAAAAATGATCAACTCAGCTTGGCTCGTGTGTCTGTTCCTTGCCAATTAGCAATAACACAGTGCAGGGAGAGCAGTGGAACATGATGCAAACATTATTGCCAAAGGCTCCTTCTGTTATTTGTTATTTTCTTGTCACTTCTAGCTCCTCCATTGATTCTCTTATTTTGTGACAATGTTTTAAAAGGGATATCTAAAGATATTTTATGTAGCACTTTGAGGTATTCTGTATGAAGAGGTATTCTTCTGCTCATCTAGTCCACTCTATTGCCAGAAATATGTAGATTATGTGTTTGAAACATGCTAGACAAATACAGTGTTCTGTCCTGGAAGCAATTCTCTGCACATATGGCCCACCAAATTACTGGAAGCATAAAATATAGACTATATAAGATTGTAACAAATTAGGATAGCTATATGCTATACATAGTAAAGGTGACAGAGACCCTTAGGTTGAGTTAATGAAGTGAAGGAGGGAATAGGAGGAGGACAAAAAAATCAAGAATACTATCAATAAGGAAATAAAGAGTAGAATGATTACATTGTTAAGTTATATCTATACCCTTCATACAGTCTAGTATAAAAAGATGAAAAGATAAATAATTTTATCCACTCAGCAAATGGTTAAACAGATAGCACTCTGGATATGGGGAAGGCATTGTATTGTTTTCTCTAAATGGAAGACAAAGTAAACATTCATTTTTAAAATTTCAATTTCAAGTGAGACATTTGCATAGCACTACCAACATCTTAATCTTTTGAAAGTTTTTTTTCTAAGTCATTTCAAGGACTCTAAACTCATATTCCTTTTTGTAGATTGACTACTTGGCATTTAAAACAGAATTGAATGTTGCCCTTCATGGTGCTATATGAAAAAGGAACATGGCTTCTCTTTCTTTATACACTCTCAGTATTTCTGTTTCTATACTCTCTTTAAGTAGGAGCTGTTTGAAGCTCAGACTGTGTAGTTGTGTTCGGCTGTCCTTTTTGACAAACCTTTCCCCCATTTTCATCATTTAATTTCAAAACATGGAAGTTAGATTTTCAGAACTTAATCTTTCTGTGATAAGAACCAAACTCCATATTTAATGAGGTTTGTTCCTAAAGGAAGCTAGTTAAGAATTTTAAATCAAACAAAACCAAAATAAGACATAAAACAAACACATCAACTATGATTATTATTTACTTAATATTATATTTCCATTTCTTTTCAAGTAAAAGAGTGGCATGGATCATATATTGACATGATACGTATGCTTATGTTTATCATGTAAATAATGTATATGTGTGTACATGTACAAATTACTTGAAAATATATTGATATCTGATGGCAGCACATACTGTAATATATGGCAGCACATATAAAAATACTTTTGATCATCAGTTTTTGTGTAATATAAAAAAACACTGAGTAATAATGATTTCAGTTACAGTCAACTCTATGAGGTTAAAATTAAATTTCTGACCTCTCCAACTACACAGATTATGGGTGTATTTCTCAATTCCTTCTCTTCTGGATTCAGCAAAACAATTTAAAGATCCTATTGGAATCTTCCAGGTTTATTTTTACCTCAGTTTTCATGTGCTAAGTCACCAAAAAAGAGTCAGGAAATGTTCAATAGGTGTGGCTCACTTAAGGGTGGTTGATAATCTTGGGGTCAAAAAAGAAGCAAGTACAAATACATTTTGAAATGGATTTTTGAAGACACTAATTTGGAATTGGGCATTAATTTTTATTGAAATTAATTGACCTCAACTACATTTATTAGGGTAAGTGGCATTTTGACCTCATGCACAGGAAAATCTGTAGATAACTGATATTAAAGTACCTTTATGCCTTGAGCACATTGTAAAAGATTAAATGGAGGCTGAAAGCAAGTACCAGCCCTCTGTTGGAATAAGTGATGACTAGAGAAGTGTTTGTTCAGTGATTCTAATTTCATTTGCCAATGTTTTTCCATTTACTCATTTATTTTTTCACTTATTCATGTCATTCATTCCTACAACAGTTACTGATGACCCACTGTGCTAGGCATTGTGTTAGATACCAAAAATCCAGTGGTCAGCAAGACATATATAGCTACTGCCTTTCTTCTCCTTTCTTGCTGACACAATAGCTTCTTGGTATAAATCTTAGCTACTCTCAATATCTTTTTTTTGTGGTAGAAGCTAAATCTCTTATAAAAGAAACATGTGGAAAGTTTTAAACTTCTCTCACTCTACTCTCTAACAATATGGTCCAGGTGCCTCTTAAATTTCTCCTGTAACAGTAGGAGCCAATCAAAGGGCATCTCTGATTGGAACCACCTGTGAAGTTATCTATTCTCAAGGCTACTTCATCAACACTTAAAGTTCTACTAAAATGTGACAATTATTTCATAGGCACAAGAAGAAAGAAGGATGTGGGTAGAGATGTTTAAATATATAAGAAAATGATTTTAAGATCATTGACCGAGGCTCATTTCTTTCCATTGGAAAATACATCCACAAACTCTTAGGAAATAGGGTATTCAACCAAAGATAGGCACAGAACATGTATCAGAATGCATTCTTCTCTGCAGCTCAAAGTGATGAATGGTTTTGACAAGAAATAAGTTTTTCTCTTATTGGCTTCAAATCCATTGGTGACACAGAGTGGTGCACATTGATACAACAGGTCTAGAAACAATTTGATCTTTATTGATCTTCTTTGTCTCCAGTAAGTATGTCTACCATACACTTTTTTGGTGGTACTGTAACAATAACATAAACAGTGTACTAGTTTCATGAGTTTATTCATTCACTTCACATATCTGAGCTATATATTGCAATTTCAAAAAATAAATAATTGAACCTTCTCAATGATTATGTCTTACTTGGCCAATAGCAACAACTCTCTGATGTAGAGATTATTGCTTTTAAAGATAAGAAGATTGAATAATAAAGAGATTATACTCCTTGAAAAATCAAAGATCACATAGCAAAATAGATACTACCTAGAACTATGATCCAGGCCACTTGACTAAAGAACTCATTATGTGCCACACACTATGTTAGGTGTGGGAAGACAGTAGGGACCTATTCTTTTTGAGTAGTGTAGAAGACATACACTTATCAAATGCCCTATTTCCTAAGAAATAGATCTGAAATTACAAATGAGAAAAGTGTTATGAAGGAGAGGCATAAAGTCAATGAGTTTCTATAATATGGAAATTTGAATTATTTAAGTGGTTAGGGAGGCATCCTTGAGCAAGTGATGTTTAAGATGAATTAATAGTTTGAGTCAACATTAATTGGATTTGAGAGAAGGGATAGATGGTCCATGAACACAATAATATGTGCAAAGATATTAAGGTGCGAGGAAGACTGGTGAGCATGAAAAACTCAAATAAGATCAGTGTGGCTAGAGTATAGAGTGTTACAAGGGAGCACTGGATGCACTGATGGAGATAAGATGGTCCTAGAATAAGAGATAGTACAATAAGTATAATAAGAGGTCTTAGAATGAAGTAGTAGTTCCAGGCTGGCCCATCAAGGGTTAATAAACAAACTACATCAATGAATTAGTTTGTATCCTAATGAAAATATAAAACAAATGGAGAATTATAAGCATAAATTAGTTAAGACAACATGGTTACAATTGAATTTCAAAAAGATAACCCTGACTGTAGTATTGAAGGTATGGGATGAAGGTAGATTAACGTGCAATAATGAGGAAGCAGATGTATTTGTGTAGACAAAAAATAATGGCTGTTTGGACCAGGCTAGAAGAAAGTTAGTGCACATCTTTGAAAGATATTTAGGTAGTAAAACTGCCAAGTCTTAGACAGTCTTAGTGAATTGGATATGAAGAGTAAGGGAGATGAATATATTAAAGGTGAAAGGGCATGATCAGAAGATTAGATCTTAAAAAGGTGATTTCTGACAAGTGATCTTTCTTCTTCATCATGATGACTGTATTGTGCTTTCAAGTCTTAAAACTGGAAAGCTGAGGTAAATCTTAGAGAGTCATATGTCTTCCTTTACTTTCACCCACCTATAAGAAGACAGAGAGGTCATGGCTTTTATGTCAGACAGCTAATGAGTGGCAGAACCAGATCTGGGTCCAGATTCCACAGTCTCAGTAGACGATGGTGGCATACTCCAGAACTGGATGTTCTTATGTTTGTAGCTTATACCTATTGGCATGAAGATTTTGAGATCTGAAAGAGAACCTGGGTTTGGAGATAGACAGCATAGTTATGAAAGAATCTGAGGCAGAAGATAAGAAACAGATGTTGGAAAATTCTATAAAACATTAGATTTTATGGTTCAGAATAAAGATGAATATGTTTGAAATATATCCTACTGGTGATGCAGCTGATGACTGCACTGTAACTACTCCCTATAGCTGTGAGAGAGTTTATTCTTAGATAGGTCGATAAGGAGTTGAGCCCCTTGAGGAGAAGAAAGGGGTCCAGGGTCCTCGAGGAGGAGAAAAGGACAATTTTTTTTTACCTTCTTTCATCTTACTCACATAAGACATTTTTTTAAAGCCCAGAGTTAATGATTACACAACAAAATAACTAATCTTGATTAAGGATATGTTTTTCCTTAAACTCTGTACTAATGATTATATAATAATGATGTATCTTGCTCAAGGACACATTTCTCCCTCTTAACAGGAACTTTCTGACTAATCTTGTTATCTTAAGAAAAATGGGTCTGATAAGACCTGTAAAATCTTGTAATATTCTTTTAATCTATTGTTAATAACCAATGAAAAAAGTATATAAAGCCCCGCCCAAACTAGTGACTGGGGCACGTTCTGCTCCCTTCTGATGTCTATGTCAGAAACTTTATCCCTTTCCACTTTAATAAAACTTTTGCCACATGAAGCTCTGGGTGACTGAAGCTGTGTCTTTGGTCCCAAAGCGAAATTCTCTCCTTCGGAGATCACAGATCTGACAACATACACTATAAGCTGTCAGCTGGCTATCTCTCCTTGCTGGAGACAATGAAGATCAAATTGTTTCTAGACCTGGTGTATTAATATACATCACTCTGCAGTGATTATCACCAATGGATTTGAAGTCATAGGAAAAAACCTTATTTCTTATTAAAGCCATTTCAGCACCTTTGACTGAAAAGAAGGATGCATTCTTACATATGTAATGTACTTCTTTTTCTTTTTTTTATAACTCAACCACTTTATTGTTCCATTTTCCAAGGACAGATTTAGAGATAAGCAATAAACCATTCATCACATTGCTGCTGTTGTCAGACATTTTGGTGAACGACGTAGAAATCTTAACTTTTATGTTAATGATTCTAATGAAAATGAAAATGTGTTTATGTGGGGCATTTTGGTATGTTGGGCTGAGAAGAGTATCCACTCAGAGGGACAACACAGTGGAATCAGTTCAGTTGAGTTCAGTCACTCAGTCGGGTCTGACTCTTTGCAACCCCGTGAATCGCAGCACGCCAGGCTTCCCTGTCCTTCACCAACCCCCAGAGTCTACCCAAACCCATGTTCATTGAGTTGGTGATGCCATCCAGCCATCTCATCCTCTGTCATTCCCTTCTCCTCCTGCCCCCAATCCTTCCTAGCATCAGGGTCTTTTCCAGTGAGTCAACTCTTTGCATGAGGTGGCCACAGTATTGGAGTTTCAGCTTAAACATCAGTCTTTCCAATGAATACCCATGACTGATCTCCTTTAGGATGGACTGGTTAGATAACCTTGCAGTCCAAGGGATTTTCAAGGGTCTTCTCCAACACTGCAGTTCAAAACCTTCAGTTCTTTGTTGCTCAGCTTTCTTTATAGTCCAACTCTCACATCCATACATGACTGCTGGAAAAACCATAGCCTTGACTAGATGGATCTTTGTTGGCAAAGTAATGTCTCTGCTTTTCAATATGCTATCTAGGTTGGTCATAACTTTCCTTCCAAGGAGTAAGCATCTTTTAATTTCATGGCTGCAATCACCATCTGCCATGATTTTGGAGCCCAAGAATATAAAGTCTGACACTGTTTCCACTGTTTGCCATCTATTTCCCATGAAGTGATGGGACCAGATGCCATGAGCTTAGTTTTCTGAATGTTGAGCTTTAAGCCAATTTTTCACTCTCCTCTTTCACTTTCATCAGGAAGCTTTTTAGTTCCTCTTCACTTTCTGCCATAAGGGTGGTGTCATCTGCATATCTGAGGTTATTGATATTTCTCCCGGCAATGTTGCTTACAGCTTGTGTTTCTTCTAGCCCAGCGTTTCTCATGATGCACTCTGCATATAAGTTAAATAAGCAGGGTGATAATATACAGCCTTGACTTACTCCTTTTCTTATTTGGAACCAGTCTGTTGTTCCATGTCCAGTTCTAACTTTTGCTTCCTGACCTGCATACAGATTTCTCAAGAGGCAGGTCAGATGATTTGGTATTCCCATCTCTTTCAGAATTTTCCACAGTTTATTGTGATCCACACAGTCAAAGGCTTTGACATAATCAATAAAGCAGAACCATATGTTTTTCTGGAACTTTCTTGCTTTTTCAATGATCCAGCAGATGTTGGCAATTTGATCTCTGGTTCCTCTGCCTTTTCTAAAGCCAGCTTGAACATCTGGAAGTCCAGGGTTCATGTATTGCTGAAGCCTGGCTTGGAGAATTTTGAGCATTACTTTACTAGTTTGTGAGATGAGTGCAATTGTGTGGCAGTTCAAGCATTCTTTGGCATTGCCTTTCTTTAGGATGATTGGAGTAAAACTGAAGTTCACACATGATTGTTGGCTTAGCACATAGTGTCAAAGCATGGCTGAGATGAGTAAGTTGTCCACATATGGAATAGCAGTGACAGCCCAGCACGGAGTTCAAATGGAGTGATACTGGAATTCTTCGGGGTGAGGAGAGCAACTGAATATGGGAAGGTTTAGTAATGGTAATGGAGATTGGTCACATACAGGGATACTGAACAAATAAGTTATTTTGTTAAGGATAAGGGGAATCAGGTTTTTCATCTTGGAAAAAGGAGTTACAAATATAAAAAGGGAGAAAGCTAGGATGAACACTGTGTAATTGGAACTAGAATTCTCACTGTAAATTCATGGTTTTAATATACACAGATAGATATGAAATGCAGATATGTGTTTTTGGGTTTTGATGCTTACATAGGTGTGTTTGTGTGTGTGTGTGTGTGTGCGCGCGCGCATGTGTTTATGTTATGTCCACTGCAGGATCTGGGAGCAGTGACAACAATCTGGGCTGTAATGAGTACAATCATTGCTTAGAATATCATTTCTTCTAAATAAAATTCTTCTTTAAAAGATGTATACCCATGGCGGATTCATGTCAGTGTATGGCAAAACCAACACAATAATGTAAAGAAAATAAATAAATACTTTTTTTAAAAAAAGAGTCAAAAGTTTTGGGGGAAATAGCTGATTCCAGGACTGGGGCAAAGAAAGTATAAGATAAAGCTGAAACAGTTTGTTCATCTGAGAGCAAAACTATTCTCAGATAATGATGGGTCATAATGAGGACATGTCAAAATGATGCTGGAAGTGGATTCAGTGGATTCTCACTGGTTAAATTAGGAACAATTTCAGTGTAAGAATAAATAATAATAATACTCGGTTATAATTCATCGAATAAACTAAGAAACCATGAATCTATACTAATAAATAATAGAGAAATAAATACATTGAAAGTATGATGAAGCTCTGATATTTACATATGTTTGAAGTGTCTCTCCACAAAATAATTATTAATTACAGAAGACAATAAAGAATAACTTTACAGCAGAGAAGCCCCATAGGCACCACCCTAATTGAACAGTCAATGTGATCATCATCTGTAATGACACAGATTGAAATTATGTACCACCTGATAAGATACAATGAGAAGAATACAGCTTCATTTCTGCAATAATCCTGTCAAAGATCCATAACCTGAATTTTTCATGAGACCACATCAGAGAAAAACAAACTGAGGTATAACCTACAAAATAACTGGCCTATAATTTTTAAAATTATGAAAGTCGAAATCAAAGGAAAGTTTGAAGAACTTCCAGTGAATGAAATTAAAGTGTTATGACAATCAAATGCAATGTATGGTTGTTAATTGGATTCGTTTTTTACAAATAACATTATTATGACAATTGTGCAGATTTGACTGGTGGTCTGAAAAATAGATGGTAGTGATGTAGCAGTGCGAATATTCTGATTTTGATGGCTGTATTATGGTAATGCGGGAGAATGTCTTTTATTTAGTTATTAATTTATTTTAGTTGGAGATTGATTATATCACAATATTGTAGTGTTCTTTGCCAAACATTGATATGAATCAGTCATGGGTTTACACTTGTTCCCCATCCTGAACCCGTCTCTCATCTCCCTCTCCATCCCATCCCTCTGAGTCACCCCAGTGCATCAGCCCTGAGCACTTCTTTCATGCATTGAAACTGGATTGGCGACCAGTTTCACACATGATAATATACATGTTTCAATGCTATTCTCTCAGATGATCGCACCCTCACCTTCTTCCACAGAGTCCAAAAGACTTCTATACATCCGTGTCTCTTATGCTATCTCACATATAGGGTTATTGTTAACCATCCTTCTAAATTCCATATGTATGTGTTAATATACTGTATTGGTGTTGCTCTTTCTAGCTTATTTCCCACTTTATAATGGGCTCCAGTTTCATACACCTCATTAGAACTGATTCGAATGAATTCTTTTTGAGGGCTGAGCAACATTCCATTGTGTATATGTACCACAGCTTCCTTATCCATTCGTCTGCTGATGGACATCTAGGTTGCTTCCATGTCCTGGCTATTGTAAACAATGCAGTGATGAACATTGGGGTATATGTTTCTCTTTCAATTCTGGTTTCCTCAGCGTGTATGCCAAACAGTGGGATTGCAGGGTCATACGGTAGTTCTATTTCCAGTTTTTAAAGGAATCTCCACACTGTTCTCCATAGTGGCTATACTAGTTTGCATTCCCACCAACAGTGTAAGAGAGTTCCCTTTTCTCCACACCCTCTCCAGCATTTACTGTTTGTAGACTTTTGGATGGCAGCCATTCTGACTGGCGTGAAATTGTACCTCATTGTGGTTTTGCTTTGAATTTCTCTAATAACGAGTGATGTTGAGCATCTTTTCATGTGTTTGCTAGCCATCTGTATGTCTTCTTTAGAGAAATGTCTGTTTAGTTCTTTGGCCTACTATTTGATTGGGTCATTTATTTTTCTGGAAATGAGCTTCAGGAGTTGCTTGTATATTTTTGAGATTAATTCTTTGTCACTTGCTTCGTCTGCTATTATTTTCTCCCATTCTGAAGGCTGCCTTTCCCCCTTGCTTTTAGTTTCCTTTGTTGTAGAGAAGCTTTTAATTTTAATTAGGTCCCATTTGTTTATTTGTGCTTTTATTTCCAAAATTCTGGGTCGTAGAGGATCCTGCTGTGATTTATGGCAGAGAGTGTTTTGCCTATGTTTTCCTCTAGCAGTTTTATAGTTTCTGGTCTTACATTTAGATCTCTAATCCATTTTGAGTTTATTTTTGTGTATAGTGTTAGAAAGTGTTCTAGTTTCATTCTTTTACAAATGGTTGACCAATTTTCCCAGCACCACTTGTTAAAGAGATTGTCTTTTCTCCATTGTATATTCTTGCCTCTGTCACAGATGAGGTGTCCATAGGAGCATGGATTTATCTCTGGGCTTTGTATTTTGTTCCATTGATCTATATTTCTGTATTTGTGTCAGTACCATACTGTCTTAATGACTGTGACTTTGTAGTAAAGCCTGAAGTCAGGCAGGTTGATTCCTCCAGTTCCATTCTTCTTTCTCAAGATTGCTTTGACCATTTGAGGTTTTTTGTATTTCCATACAAATTGTGAAATTATTTGATCTAGTTCTGTGAAAAATGCCATTGGTAGCTTGATAGGGATTGAATTGAATCTATAGATTGCTTTGGGTAGTATACTAAGTTTCATTATATTGATTCTTCCAATCCATAAACATGGAATATTTCCCCATCCTTTTGTATCTTTGATTTTTTCATCAGTATTTTATAGTTTCCTCTACATAGGTCTTTTGTTTCTTTAGGTATTTATTCCTAAGTATCTTATTCTTTTCATTGCAATGGTGAATGGAATGGTTTCCTTAAATTCTCTTTCTGTTTTCTCATTGTTAGTGTATAGAAATGCAAGGGATTTCTCTGTGATAATTTTATATCCTGTTACTTTATTATATCCATTGATTAGCTCTAGCAACTTTTTGGTAAGGTTTTTAGGGTCATCTATGTAGAGGATCTAGTCATCTGCAAACAGTGAGAGCTTTACTTCTTCTTTTCCAATCTGGATTCTTTTTATTTATTTTTCTTCTCTGATTGCTGTGGCCAAAACTATATTGAATAGCAGTGGTGAGAGTGGGCACCCTTGTCTTATTCCTGACTTTAGAGGAAATGCTTTCAATTTTTCACCATTGAGAATAATATTTGCTGTGGGTTTGTCATATTTAGCTTTTATTATGTTGAAGTATGTTCCTTCTATTCCTTCATTCTGGAGAGTTTTTATCATAAATGGATGTTGAATTTTATCAAAGGCTTTTTCTTCATCTATTGAGATAATCATATGGTTTTTATCTTTCATTTTGTTAATGTGAATTAACAAAATTGATTAATTTGCAGATATTAAAGAATCCTTGCATTCCTTGGATAAAGTCCACTTGGTCATGATGTATGATCTTTTTAATATGTTGTTGGATTCTGTTTGCTGGAATTTTGTTAAGGATTTTTGCATCTGTGTTCATCAGTGATATTGGCCTGTAGTGTTCTCTTTGTTTGTGCTATCTTTGTCTGGTTTTGGTATTAGGGTGATGTTGGCCTCATAGAATGAGTTTGGAAGTTTACCTTCTTCTGAAATTTTCTGGAAGAGTTTGAGTAAGATAGGTGTTAACTCTTCTCTAAATTTTTGGTTGAATTCAGCTGTGAAGCGATCTGGTCCTGGGCTTTTGTTTGCTGGAAGATTAGTGATTACATTTTCGATTTCTGTGCTTGTGATGGGTCTGTTAAGATGTTCTGTTTGTTCCTGGTTCAGTTTTGGAAAGTTATACTTTTCTAAGAATTTGACCATTTCTTCAAAGTTTTCCATTTATTGGCATGTAGCTGCTGGTAGAGTCTCATATGATCCTTTTTCTGTTGTGATCTCCCCCTTGACATTTCTAATTTTGTTGAATTGATTCCCCTCCCTTTGTTTCTTGATGAGTCTGGCTAATGGGTTGTCAATTTTATTTATCTTCTGAAAAAAACAGTTTTTTGCTTTGCTGATTTTTGCTATGGTCTCTTTTGTTTCTTTTGCATTTTTTTCTGCCCTAATTTTTACTGTTTCGTTCTACTAACTCTGGAGTTCTTCATTTCTTACTTTTCTAGTTCCTTTAGGTGTAGAGTTACGTTATTTATTTGACTTTTTTCTTGTTTCTTAAGGTAAACTTGTATTGCTATGAACCTTCCCCTTAGCACTGCTTTTACAGTGTCCCATAGGTTTTGGGTTGTTGTGTTTTCATTTTCATTTGTTTCTATCCATATTTTTATTTCTTTTTTGATTTCTTCTATGATTTGTTGGTTATTCTGCAGCGTGTTGTTCAGCCTCCATATGCTGGAATTTTTAATAGTTTTTCTCCTGTAATTGAGATCTAATCTTACTGGATTGTGGTCAGAAGAGATGATTGGAATGGTTTCAATTTTTTTGAATTTACCGAGGCTAAATTTATGGCCCAGGATGTGATCTATCCTAGAGAAGGTTCATGTGTCCTTGAGAAAAAAGGTGAAATTCCTTGTTTTGGGGTGAAATGTCCTATAGATATCGATTAGGTCTAGCTAGTCCATTTTGTCATTTAAAATTTGTTTCCTTGTTGATTTTCTGTTTAGTTGAACTATCCATCAGTGTGAGTGGGGGTATTAAAGTCTCCTAGTATTATTGTGTTCTTGTTAATTTCCCCTTTCATACTTGTTAACATTTGTCTTACATATTGTGGTGCTCCTATGTTGGGTGCATATATATTTATAATTGCTATATCTTCTTCTTGGATTAATCCTTTGATCATTATGTTGTGTCCTTCTCTGTCTCTTTTCACAGCCTTTTTTTAAAAGTCTATTTTATCTGATATGAGTATTGCGACTCCTGCTTTCTTTTGGTCTCTGTTTGCATGAAATATTTTTTTCCTAGCCCTTCACTTTCAGTCTGTATGTGTCCCTTGTTTTGAGATGGGTCTCTTATAGACAGCACATATAGGGGTCTTGTTTTTGTATCCATTCAGCCAGTCTTTGTCTTTTGGTTGAGGCATTCAACCCATTTACATTTAAGGTGATTATTGATAAGTATGGTCCTGTTGCCATTTACTTTGTTGTGTTGGATTCAAATTTATATACCCTTTCTGTATTTCCTGTCTAGAGAAGATCATTTAGCATTTGTTGAAGAGCTGGTTTGGTGGTGCTGAATTCGCTCAGCCTTTGCTTGTCTGTAAAGCTTTTGAATTCTGCTTCATATCTGAATGAAATCCTTGCTGGGTAGGTACAGTAATTTGGGTTATAGATTATTCTCTTTCATGACTTTAAGTATGTCCTGCCATTCCCTTTTGGCCTGAAGAGTTTCTATTGAAAGATCAGCTATTATCCTTATGGGAATCTTCTTGTGTGTTATTTGTTGTTTTTCCCTTGCAGCTTTTAATATTTGTTCCTTGTGTTTGATCTTTGTTAATTTGATTAATATGTGTCTTGGGGTATTTTGCCTTGGGTTTATCCTGTTTGGGACTCTCTGGATTTCTTGGACTTGCGTGACTATATCCTTCCCCATTTTAGGGACGTTTTCAACTATTATCTCATTGAGTATTTTTTCATGGCCTTTCTTTTTGTCTTCTTCTTCTGGGACGCCTATGATTCGAATTTTGGGGCTTTTGGCATTGTCCTAGAGGTCTCTGCGTTTGTCCTCATTTCTTTTGATTCTTTTTTCTTTTTTCCTCTCTGCTTCCTTTATTTCTACCATTCTATCTTCTACCTCACTTATCCTATCTCCTGCTTCCGTTATTCTACTATTGGTTCCCCTAGAGTGTTTTTTATCTCATTTATTGCATTATTCATTATTAATTGTATCTTTTTTATTTCTTCTAGGTCCTTGTTAAACATTTCTTGGGTCTTCTCAACCCTTATCTCCAGGCTATTAACTGTAACTCCATTTTGTTTTCAAGATTTTGGATCATTTTTATTATCATTATTCTAAATTCTTTTTCAAGTTGACTCCCTATCTCCTCCTCTTTTGTTTGGTTTGGTGGATATTTATCATGGTCTTTACCTGCTGATATTTCTCTGCCTTTTCATTTTGTTTAGAATGCTGTGTTTGGGGTAGCCTTTCTGTATTCTGGCAGTTTGTGGTTCCTCTTTATTGTGGAGATTCCTCCCTGCAGGTGGGGTTTACGACTGGCTTGTCAAGGTTCCCTGGTTACAGAAGCTTGTGTTGGTTTTATGGTGGGTGGAGCTGAATTTATTCTCTCTGGATTGCAATGGAGTTTCCAGTAGTGAGTTTTGAGATGTCTATGTGTTTGGCATAACTTTGGGCAACCTGTATATTGATGCTCAGGGCTATGTTTCTGTGTTGCTGGAAAATTTGCATGGTATGTCTTGCTCTGGAACTTATTGGCTCTTGGGTGGTGATTGGTTTCAGTGTAGGTTTGAAGGCTTTTGGATGATCTCTTATTAATTAATGTTCCCTGGAGTTAGGAGTTCTCTGGTGTTCTCAGGTTTTGGGCTTAAGCCTCCTGTCTCTGGTTTTCAGTCTTATTCTTACAGTAGCCTCAAAACTTCACCATCTATACGGCACTGATAATCAAACTTATATATTAATGGTGAAAAGATTCTCCACAGTGAGGGACACCCAGAGAAGTTCACAGAGTTACGTGGAGAAGAGAAGAGGGAGGAAGAAGTTAGAGATGAGCAGGAGGCAAAAAGCAGGTATCAAGATATAGCTCTAGGCAGTACTCTGTTACCTAAGTGTTTTCTGCACCGCAGAACACCCACAGAGAGTAGAAAATTGGGTTGAGAAGAGAAGGGGGTAGGGAGGAGATAGAGGTGACCTGAGGGAGAAAAAGAGATAGAGGTGACCTGAGGGAGAAAAAGAAGAGTCAAGAGGGGGAGAGAATAATCAAGCCAGTAATCACACTCCTGAGTAACAATGGGTAATGAAGATTGGTTTCTTAAATGTACAAAATTGATATCAAATACTATGAAACAAAGATTAAAAATCTAGAGTAGAGGTCAGACTCTTAAAAATACAATATTAAGGAAAAACAAAAATCACAAAAAGTATAAGAAGTATATATGAAGTTTGCTTTAAAAATAAGGTCTTTTTGGCAAGGTAATAGTGGGTTATAAAAATGAAAATTAAAGCAGTAATAGAGGACTTAAAAAAAGAAAAAAAATAAAAATTTAACAAAAATGATAATAGTAATAATATATCTAGAAATTTCTCTGAAGCTGTTGCAGGCAGTGTGGAGTCAGTTTGGTTTCAGATAGTTCCTTATTCCAGCTTATCCTTCTCAATATCTGTAGGCCCCTTCCAATGTAGTTGGTGTTAACTACAGAGATTTTAATCTGTTGCAACTGTCACTTCCAAATCTATTCCCTTTGTTTATTTGGCTTCTTCTGTTTGCAAGTCTCTTCAGTGTCTAATTTCTGCCCTGACACAAGGGCGTGGAGGTGGTCTCTAGTTTAGGTTCACTTGTGCAGTCATGTTGTGGGGAGGGAGGAACACTGCAAACAAATATCACTGGCGTGTGTAGGGAATACTTGCAGTGTCTCAGCCACACTGGGTTTGTCCCCTTTCAGGGCGTGTGTGCTTACCCAGCCTACACCTCTCAGGCTCCAGGTTGCTGTGCAGGTAGTGAGCCCTGAGTTGAGTGCACTTCCCAGGTCTAAGCTGCTCAGGTTCAAGTTCTCAGGTACACCATTAAGGCGCAGACTCCTGTGTTTTGTGCCGTTCCCTGGTCTGAGTAACTCAGGCAGCCAGGTGTTTGGTGAGCGCACTCTCTTCAGGTGCAGTGTAACTGATCACCTTCCTGGCCCCAGCCACTCAGTTTCTGTTCATGCCCATCTACGGTGTGCCATGTGTCTCTTCTGGGGAGCTGATCTCTGGCTATGATCCTTCCAGGGGATGTCAACCATCCAGAATCTCATAAAGTCTTTGGTTAGAAACTGGAAGCCTGTTCACAATTTGGTAGGGGATGATGCCCTCTCTGGGGTTGAGGTTGCACCTTTCCAGCTCTGACTGCACCTACCTGCCCACTGCGTCAGGCTGGGGGTGGAACAGTCTGCAGCCGGCTAGCTCTTCTCTGGTATTGCTCAGTCCTTTGAGTGGTCTGGCTGTGCCTTAGGTTTGGGCTTTTCGTGGGGTAATTCTCTCTCTCTGGCTATCCCACAGTTTAGGTTGCTATCTCACATTAGCTCCCTCAGATTGCCCTCAGGGCATTCAGACCTGGTCCTTACCCTAAGCAATATCACCCACTCCTCTCCGTTCAGCAACCACTTGCTGGTGGCAGATGCGAGCATCTGGGGGTACTTCTCTGCTAGGAGTTGCCTTTAGGCACATAATCTTTGGGTTTTATTTATTTATTTTTCCTCCCAGTTATGTTGCCCTCCAAGATTCGAAAACTTCCCCCAGACCAGCCCGTGAGAGGGTTTCCTGGTGTTTGGAAACTTCTCCTCTTTTAAGATTCCTTTTCCAGGATGGATCTCTGTCCCTAGCTCTTTTGTCTTTCTTTCTATTTTTATATTTTGTCCTACCTCTTTTCAAAGACAATGGGCTGCCTTTCTGGGTTTCTAATGTCCTCTGCCAGTGTACAGAAGTTGTTTTGTGGAGTTTGCTCAGCGTTCAAATGTTCTTTCAATGAATTTGTGGGAGAGAAAGTGGTCTCCCATTTCTATTCCTCTGCCATCTAGGACCGCCCCCAAGAATGTCTTATATGGTAGAAAATACACAATGAAATATTCATGGTTGCTGGGGCATTATGTTGGCAACTCACTCTCTAGTGGTTTAGGAGAAAAAAAAGTTGTTTGTTCTTTGGCCTGTACTTCCATAATTACAAATTTTTTGTAAGTTTGGCATTACTCTCTGTGTATAAACGGAAGACAATATAGTGATAGTGACTGAGAAAATAGGCTTTGAAATTCAGACATATTTTTGGCTTTATCACTTAATAGTTAATGTCACACTGAACCAATTATTTAACTTCCTAGAATCTAAGTTTCCTATCTGAGATATGAGGATAATGATGACTACATTTTCATGTTAGGTAAATGAGAGATGACATCATGACCATCATCATCATTTGTCCTATTACTGAGAATTTACTATTATGTTTTGGACTTAGTAGAGCGCAGTACTAGTCAAACTCTCTTTGATGTAGGATCAGATATTTTAAAACTTAATTAATTGTTGACTAATAGTTTTAGAAAATATAATAAAAATGAATTCAATACAAAATGCAAACATATGTATATGTAAACCCATGGCGGTTTCATGTCATTTTATGGCAAAGCCAACACAATAAAGTAAAGAAAATCTAAAAAAAAAAGAAAAAGAAAAAAAAAAAACAAATGCAAAAAAAATTTTATTGGATTGAACAAACATGAAATACCTGCTAGTAAATAATAACAGATAGAGTAAGAAAAATTAATTATAAAACTGTTATTCAATGAATGTGTAAACATAGACAATGAATGGTCAAATGAATGAAATATGGCTTGCCCATATTTGATGTCTATATGTACACTTTGGAAGACACAGCATTTATCAACAAGTAAAGTTTTTAATGGGATAAATGAGTATGCCTCTTGATAATTAATTTACATAATCTAGACTGAATCAATGACAATACTACTTTCAAGAAATGATATATGTATAACTTTTTCTATACTTTGTTTTAATAACACTTAAAATGAGAAATACATCTCACATAAGCATGTTGAAAGGGATAAAGAGATTCTAAAGCAATTTCAGAAAGCTCAAGTTATTCATTTTTACTTTTTACTCAAAATGAAATAAATAATGTTACTTCAAATTTAAAAACAAAATACTTTTATTGAAGTATAGTTGATTTACACTGTTGTGTCAGTTTTAAGTGTATAGCAAAACTAATCCATTATACATATATTAAAACATATATCTGCTCTCTTTTTTTACATCATTTTCCCATATAGGCTATCTTCAAGTGTTCATTGATAGCCAGTTCCAAAATTTTGGCCTTCCAAATTATAGTAAAATTATCTTTTGATGAAGGAAATGGATGCCATATTTTATACATATGTGTGTCTTAGTTTATAAACTGATCTTAAAATATCACACATGGTCCTACTGAGCATGATTACTACACAGCTTGCATCAAATGCAACTCCATGTGAATTCAAAAAGCCTAAGTTTATCAATACTCTTCTCTTCAGTGAGATAAGCACTTTCTTCAATATTGTGACAATGTCTTTGTGGTTATAGAAGTTTCTAAACTCAGTTTCTATGCTTATCTCAGCATGGACTGATAACAAACAGTTCACTTACTAGCACTGGTTCAAAGACTTCATTTTGAGTAGCACTGATTTAAGAGCTTCTGATGGATTAATTCAAGAAATAATATATGTAGAACATTCAGCACAATGAGAGATACATAGTAAGTACTCAATAAAGATAAGTTGTTGATGCTATTAGTGTTATTTAAAATGTTGACCACCAAGCTTGAAGAGCTTTACACAATGACGAAAGCAGCTTTCGATAGTTAAGACATACACAGCTTTAAGTTAAAGCATTGCTCACAGACCATGTAAATAGGAGATGCCCATTTTTTCATGCATTCAAAAGCAGATGCTATCCATGTGAAAATAGGAGTAAAAGCTTGCTTCAGTAGTAACAGTTGTCTGGCCACATAGTCTTTATCTAGTTTTGATGCAGACTTCCTTCAGAAAATACCTGGGCATGCCCCTATCACATACCCTTCAATTTTAGCTGAAGGGCCAGCAAAAAGAAACATTTTGTTTAAGTAGTCTCTTCAGAATATTGACTACTGAATCTCATCATTTCCAGGAAACATGAAAAACTTCAGCTAAGTCAGGGAATTCCTGATCTTCACTCTTATATATTTTTCCCCTTACTGGGGATATTCAAATGCAGGTGGTGATATTTTGAAATTGCCTAATGGCTGCATGGAGATCTAATGAGCTTACAAAACTGACTAAGTTCATTTCCCAGAGAGCAGATGGGGCAAATGTACTCACTTCTTTGTCATTAGCCAAAATTTTGAGGACCACTGACAACTACTTCTCCATTTATCTTTGCCACACTTTATCCTTGGTAAGTGGCCTTAATAAATCATATCACTTCATTGGTCATAGAAGAAATGCTGTGTACTGTTTCCTTATGAATATTTACCCTTGGCTATGAACCACCAATTTGGTCCCATAATAACCAAAAGAGTATAATTCAGGTAGAATAATTCAGTAGTGAATGACATTACAACAGAAATATATTAGTAGCCAGTAGACCAGTAGATAATTCCTTGAGTAAGAAATGTCCAAAGATATCTGAAGTTTCCTGTCATATTACAAATTGATCTCAGACTGCATTTCTGGTCTTAAGACACCTAGAGGGTATCTATTTTTTGTCTCATCTGGCACATTTACGATTTTTTTTGTGGAGTTGTTTATGGTATTGTTTGGTTACTGTCTGGAATGAACATACCTACTTTCTGTGTCTCTTTGCACTTTTTTGTGGGTCAATATTTTAAATTGCATATTTTATTTTAAAATATTATTTTATCATGGTTCTTGTTAGTTGTTCACTTATCACTCCATTCCTGCTTTTATATGTATGGTACAGTAATCTCCATTCATGCTTTTATATGCATGGTACTGTAATCTTGGGCTTCCCAGGTGGCACTAGTGGTAAAGAATTCACCTGCAAATGCAGGAGACTTTAAGAGACATGAATTTGATCCCTGGGTGGGGAAGATCCGCTGGAGGAGGGCACAGCAAACCAGTCCAGTATTGCCTGGAGAATCCCATGGATAGAGGAGCCTGGTGGGCTACAGTCCATAGGATTGTGAAAAGTCAGACATGACTGAAGTGATTTAACCTGTATGCACAGTAACCTTGAAACATTGAAGACAGACTTAGCCTCCCAACCCAAGAAGACACTGCTTCATAGTCTTCTCACTGAAACATCTCTAAGAAACAACCAAAATGGGTGAAAAATGGAGAGTGGCAAAAGCCTTCCTATACTGTTTCCTAGTTAACAACTATCTCCTGAGCCCAATTCCAATAAGGTATTTCTAATAGTAAATCACATAGCTACATTTCATTAGGGAAAAAAGAGTACTTTGAGCAATTCATAGTTCAATTTTTGCTTCTAAAAATCAAACAGCTGGAAAATGACCATCTTTAAATTTGAGAAAATTTTGTTTTTAGAGGTAGGAATAATTTCTGCCTTTTCCAGTATTTTTGGTAAAAAGTTATACAGATAAACATCTAGCACTTAAAAGACATCAAATGAAATTTGGTTGGATTTTATAAGACTCATCTTTCTATTTTCTTATATTTGAAGAGTATCTCCTGGGTAATATAGAAGAAAAATGTGTTAACCTGGGCTTTGTTGAAATTAATTGAAAATCACAGTTTCCATATGAGCACCACAAAAAAGCCTACTGTATTATAATTGCATTATTGTTTTCCCAGAATTTATGATATTGTGATATCTCCAAAATATATGACATCATGGCTTGATTAATGATCATGTTGATTGAGCTATTCTCTATTCAGAAAGTAATGTATGTGTGTAGTGTAAATGCACATACATACATTCATACATACTCTTATTAATACTATTACTGTTTTATGGGCTTCCCAGGTGGCACTAGTGGTAAAGAAATCACCTGCCAATGCAGGAGACATAAGAGATTCAGGTTTGATCCCTGGATTGGAAAGATCCCCTGAAGGGAATAGCAATCCACTCTAGTATTCTTGCCTGGAGAATTCCATGGACAGAGGAGCCTGGTGGGCTACAGTTCATGGGGTCACCAAGTCGGAAATGACTGAAGCAACTTAGCATGTACACACACACTGCTTATTACTTCTTGATAGATGTAGTTGTTTTTGTTGTCTGTTATACATAACTTCCAGGTTTCATTACATTAAGTTTCTGAAGGAAATATCATTCTTGCTCCTATTGTATGCTCTACAGACAATTAATATGCAAGCCACATAAGTATAAAATATGTGCTTTAATAGGTTTTAGAGTTCTTCATTAACTGTCTAAGTAGAGTGAGTCCCATTCCTTCCTTCCATTCTTTATATGGGATGCCTGTTTGCTTATTTCACAGTACTTACTCTAATTTTCAATAATTTTAATTTATGCTTACTTGATTTGTTCTCTCCTTTGCCCCAACCAGAATACAAGCTTCTGTGCCAGACATGTTCATTTTTATATTCCTAGTACCTGAAACTTTGCCTGGTACATAGTAGAAGCCTAATAAATTTCAACAGAATGAATGAAGATTTTTATAATTATTTATAATAAACAGTGTAATTAGCACCATAGCATAGTAGGTATTCGGTGCATTTTTGTTGATTCTTAGATTTTTGAACATGATATAAGTATGCTATAACTATCTCCTCTGTGTAGTAATTTTAATACTGAACTTATTCATTAGGATGATAATGCATTCATTTCTTATTGTTGTCTAAACAATGGCTGAATCTCTTTCTCCAGAGTGCCAATTCTAATAATGTACTCTCACTATTCCTCTGAGTCCCTGAAACATAGGTAGCCCATTTTTCAATTTGTTCATTAATATGTACTATTCAGAGGAGCCAAGTACCATATGTGACCAGTAAAGAAATGCTGCTAATGGAAATAAAGCAAAAGTAATACCTAATGCTGGAGCAGAGCAAGGAAGAGTGAAGCAAAAAAGGGGAGGGGAAAAGGAATTAAGTCATTAAACACTCTGAGTAGTAGAGAAGAGTGACACTGATGAAATGCTGATTATTTATCTGGTCATTATGAGTTAAAGTGGGAAGGACACCAGTTTGAAAATCTGATGATCTTTGTTTGAAAACTAGCTTTCAGTTCAGGTCAGTTTCTCAGTCATGTCTGACTCATTGCGACCTCATGAACTGCAGCATGCCAGGCCTCCCTGTCCATCACCAACTCCCGGAGTTTACCCAAACTCATGTCCATTGAGTTGGTGATGCCATCTAACCATCTCATCCTGTTGTCCCCTTCTCCTCCTGCCTTCAGTCTTTCCCAATGTCAGGGTCTTTTCAAATGACTCAGCTCTTCAAATCAGGTGACCAAAATATTGGAGTTTCAGCTTCAACATCAGTCCTTCCCACGAACACCCAGGACTGATCTTCTTTAGGATGGACTGGTTTGATCTCCTTGCAGTCCAAGGGACTCTCAAAAGTCCTCTCCAACACCACAGTTCCAATTATAATACAGTAGGCTTTTTTGTGGTGCTCATATGGAAACTGTGATTTTCAATTAATTTCACCTCTCAGCTTTCTTTATAGTCCAACTCTCACATCCATACATGACCACTGGAAAAACCACAGGTTTGACTAGATGGACCTTTGTGGACAAAGTGATGTCTTTGCTTTTTAATATGCTGTCTAGGTTGGTCATATCTTACCTTCCAAGGAGTAAGTGTCTTTTAATTTCATGGCTGCAATCACCAACTGCAGTGATTTTGGAGCTCTCTAAAATAAAGTCAGCCACTGTTTGCACTGTTTCCCCATCTATTTGCCATGAAGTGATGGGACCGAATGCCATGTTCTTAGTTTTCTTAATGCTGAGCTTTAAGACAACTTTTTCACTCTCCTCTTCCACTTTCATCAAGAGGCTCTTTAGTTCTTCTTCACTTTCTGCCATAAGGGTGGTGTCATCTGCATATCTGAGGTTATTGATATTTCTCCCGGCAATCTTGATTCTAGTTCTGCTATATACAAATTGTGTAACCTTAAGTAAATGGCTTAATTTTTTAAATCTTGTTTCCACCACTTTCAAAACGGTATAGTAATAGTCTCATGGACTATATGAATATTAAATGAGATCACATATATTCAGCTCCATGGATAGCTACATTTTATGTTAATCATAAATTTAATTTCAGAGAATTAAAAATTAATTTCTTTATTATTTTCCCATTATTCTTTGCCACTTACTTTGGTAAATTATTTACCTTTTGTGGGCCTCAGTTTCTTCTTCTGAAAAATGTATATAATTGAATTACTGGAAAAATTACCTTGTGATATTACCTTGAAGAGTGCCTCAAGACATAGTAGGTTACTAGCACATTGAAAGTGCTGCTGGTGTGGCTAATAATATTCCTCAATTCTCTAAAAGTCTCTGTGTGTGACTGTGTATATGTGTGCATGCTTGTAAGAATGAGAATAAAAACTTGCTTTATAGTAGCTTGCATCAGAGAAGTAAAAAAGGGACACTAATAGTCTACAAAGGCCAATTTAACCCTCCCACACTGTTGTTGGGATTGTAAATTGGTAACACTATGGAGAACAGTATGAATAGTCCTTAAAAAACTAAAAATAGAGTGGACACATACCCAGAGAAAAATAAATATAGTTTGAAAAGATATGTGCACCTCAATATTCCTTGCCGCACTATGTGCAATAGCCAAGGTATAGAAGCAGTCTAAATGTCCATTGACAGATGAATGGATAAAGATGTGGTACATTCATACAACAGAATATTAGCCATCGGTAGTTTAGTCGCTTAGTTGTGTCCAACTGTTGCAATTCCGTGGACTGTAGCATGCCAGGCTCCTCTGTCCATAGGATTTTCCAATGTGTGGCAATAACAATACAATATTGTAATGTAAAAAATAGACAAATAAAACTGAAAAAAAAACCCAGGATTTTTCATGCAAGAGTACTGGAGTGGATTACCATTTCCTTCTCCACAGGATCTTCCTGACCTAGGGATTGAAACTTGGTCTCCTGCACTGCAGGCAGTTTCTTCACCGACTGAGCTACCAGGGAAGCCCATATTAACCATTAAAAATAATGAAATAATGTCATTTGCAGAAATATGGATAAAACTGGACATTATCATACTTAGTGAAGTAAGTCAGATAAAGACAAATATTATATACAGAATCTAAAAAACAATGATGCAAATGAATTATTCTCAAAACAGAAACAGATTCACAGACTTAGAGAATGAACTTATGGCTACCAGGGGGAAGGGTGGGGGGAGGAATTGATTGGGAGTTTAGGACTGACATGTACACATTGCTATACATTCATTAAGCAATACATTCAATGCTACACATTCATTATCTATATTTAAAATAGATAATGAAAAAGAAGCTACTGTATGCCAGTAGGGAATTCTGCTTGACATTCTGTAATATACTAAGTGGGAAAACAATTTGAGAAAGAATGTAGCTGTTGTTCTGTTACAAAGTCGCATCCGACTTTGCAACCCCATGGGCAGCAGAATGCCAGGCTTCCCTATCCTTTACTATCTCCCAGAGTTTGCTCAAATTCATGTCAATTGAGTCAGTGATGTTATCTAACCATCTAATTCTCTGCCGCCCCCTTCTCCTTTTGTTTTCAATCTTTCCCAGCCTCCGGCTCTTTTCCAAAGAGTCGACTTTTTGCTTCAGGAGGCAGAAGTATTGGAATTTCAGCTTCAGCAACGGGGCTTACAATGAATATTCAGGATTGATTTTCTTTAGGATTGACTGGTTTGATCTTCTTTCAGTTCATGGGATTCTCAAGAGTCTTCTCCAGCACCACAATTCAAAAGCATCAATTATTTGTTGCTTAGCCCTCTTTATGATCCAGCTCTCACATCTCTACATGACTACTAGAAAAATCATAGCTTTGATTTTACAGACCTTTGCCAGGAAAGTGATGTCTCTGCTTTCTAAGACACTATCTAGGTTGGTTGTAGTTTTCCTTCCAAAGAGAGAGTATTTTTTAATTTTAAAGAATATATATATATGTATATATATAACTGAATCACTTTGGTGTATACCTGAAACTAACACAACATTGTTAATCAAACATACTCCACTATAAATTTTTTTTCAGATATGGTTTTACTTTTATTGCTTTATTTTTTTCTTAATTTCTTTCTTTCTTTTTTTTACCTTTACAATATTGTATTGGTTTTGCCATTCATTAACATGAATCTTACATGGGTGTACATGTGTTCCCCATAAAAATTAGAAAAAACGTGGCCAATTTATAGATTCTATGATCCTCTATAAACTTCAAGATTAGAGCATAAGTTGGAGAAAACTGGACTTTCTGAAGACTGATTCTCTGAAATAGCAAGATAATGCCATTTCTTCCTCCAAATTGTTATAAAATATAATCAAAATAGTGGCTTGGGGACACTTTGCAAGTATAAACATGTTACAAAAGTGTTTAATGAGAAAATTAAGAATATATTTTATCTTGTTCAACAATAAAAGTTATACATATAATACTATAAAAGTCGATAGTAATCATAAAATTGTATACTTTTCTGCCCAAGAAAATAGACCAGGAACATTTTCAGAGTAACAGGGTCATTCTGTCAGATAGAACATCTGGTGGCAGAGATTTGAGGGAGAAGAGCTTCAAAACAGTACAAAAAGATTCAATGAAAATCAACTTAAGCACTCTCTGCTGAACAAGGGCAGCTTGCTGTAAACACTATGGGAGGGGAGAGAGAGTGAGATATAGAGAAGTCACGTTCTTCTGAATCTTCTTTCTTCTTACCATTGCCATTTACTTTTCTCCTACAATGAACAGACTTTACACTGTTAGCCATGTGAGGGTTTGCTTTTAATAAGCTCATCTGGGTTATGGCCAGTACTGTGTGCTAGTAAATCTTGAAAGACTGCTGTCCCCCGAAGCCCTGACTTGTAGAACTTGCAGATTTCTGTGGTAGAAATACATCTATCCCAGCTAATTTAAAGCTACCAATTTAATTACGAGCTTAAAAAAAATGGAAAATATAGCAATCAGTTCTTATGTGGTAGTAGCCAGCCCTGATACAGTATTCACTGTGGCTGTAATTCACAAGATTTCTGGTGTAGGTTATGTAATTTTATGTGGAATGGTTGAGACAGAGATCGATGCTTTCATAGGATGCACACCTGAGATGCACTCAACTAATTTCATTATGATAGCAATACTTTATATTGAATATTTGCATCATATTGTCTCTAGTAACACAATCTAAACTTTGAGTCCCTGGAAATGTTTAATTATTAATGTCGTTCTAGGGTTTGGCTTTTTTCAATGTTGCCTTCTCTTATCGTTTTCCTGGTTTAGATGTTCTGAAGTATCCAATTCTGTTTCAGGAATGAAATTCTAAGGCTGTCTTTATATTCATTGTTGTGGCCATTTAACTAAACTGGCCAGTCACTTCAGTCTAAACATTCAGGAAAATGGATTCAATCCTTAAGAAAAGTTGTCATTCACCAACTGCTTCTCAGTTGAGCACTGTGAAAACCACTTGCCCACATAAAAGGGAAGCAGATTTAGTTCATGCCTTTGCAGAGCTCATCATATTGCCAATAAGTTAGTTCCTGTTATGGATTTATAGTGTCTTCCCACACTTCATATGGTGAAGTTCTAGCCCCCGGTACTTCAGAATGTGACTGTATTTGGAGGTAAGATCTTCAAAGAGATGATTACATTAAAATGAAGCCATTAGAGTGAACACTAATCCAACCTTACTGGTGTCCTTAAAGGAAGAGGAAATTTGAACAACAGAAACAACAGAGATGTGGATATACAAAGAAATGACCCTATAAAATTGAAGCAAGAAGGCCACCATCTACAAGCTAAGGAGAGAGGCTTCAGAAAAAAAGACAAACCTTCTGACACCTTGATCTTATACTTTCAGATTGCAGAGCTGTGAGAAAATAAATTTCTGTTGTTTAAGCCATCAAGTCTGTGGTATTTTGTCATTGCAGCCCTTGAAAACTAATGCAATTACCATAACTAAATATTCACAATATCTATAAGTTAGGATTAGTTTCAGTTATGAGGATCATAAAACTCAAAATAACAGTGGTTTTATGAGATAGGCTATTGCTCTCTCATAAAAGTTCAGGTTACAAATAGCACAAAACTGTCATGACATCATTGGCCCATGATATGCATTTGAGACCCCAGTTCCTTCCAATCTATTACTCTGCCATACTGAATATGTGGCCTTTACCTATATGTTTCAATATTATGACATCTGTATTTTATACACAAGAATAGAGGAGGGTTTCAAGTAGAGAAGGCAAAATTGTCAATGGAGAAAGAATCCTGGAAGCTGCAACATGGTTTTCTGCTTATGTAGCACTGGAAATAACTATGACTCATGTCTACTTTTAGCTATAAAGAAGGTTTGCAGTGTAATAGTTGGCTCAGGTAAAAGTTTACTACTATGAAAAAAAGTGGGCACTGGAGAGAGAAACAAGTAGTAGCCTCGGATGTATTCTATTTTATCAACTATCCAAATGACATTGCTCACCCTTCCTTCCGAACATAGAACACACCTCATTCAATCCCAAGAGGGAAAACCCAATGTCCTATCTAGTTACTATGATCATCTCAAAGTTCAAGAGATGTGACATATGTTTTTTATATTCTGGCCACCTATAAAGTATAAATAAAGTAGGTGAACCACCTATAAAGTAGTTCATTGTGATTTGGTCACTTATAAACTGAGATAAGATATTGGCCCTCCCATTAACCACCAAATATACAATTGTAGGGAAGAAACAGAATAGTTGCAACAAAAGCTCTCATATAGAAGAGGAGAAATTGAGAGCTATACAGAAATTACTCATCCACAGAGTGATCAAATCATTCAGGGCAGAAGGTGTAAACATCCTGAGCAAAAGCATGGAAGTATGAAATTGAATTTTAGGAATGGAACAGTTATTTCACAACTGATTAGTGATTTCAGTGAACTGACCAGTTTATTCAAGTGTTCACAGATAACTGAATTATCCTTTCATCAGTCAATTTCAAATGATCTTAAACATTAATACAATTTCTGATCCACCATAAAAGAAAAAGAGAATGACAATGATATGTACTGATTGCCTATTATAGTCATTCAACAAATTAATAAAATACATGGTTTCCATCTCCTCTAGGCATTGGGGTGAAGAAAACCAGTACAGAGCATGCTTTCATAGGGTTTATTCTAATGAGAGACAGTAAATAAACAAAAACATAATTTAATGTATGTTGTACCAGGTTTTAAGTGCCATAGAGAAAACTAAAGCTTGATATAGGTTTTAGGAGGAGCCATGGCAAAGACAAAGAAGAAAACAAAAGATATACCCATCTCAATACAGAGTTCCAAAGAATAGCAAGGAGAGATAAGAAAGCCTTCCTTAGCAATCAGTGCAAAAAAATAGAGGAAAACAGCAGTATGGGAAAGACTAGAGATCTCTTCAAGAAAATTAGAGATACCATGGGAACATTTCATGCAAAGATGGGCTTGATAAAGGACAGAAATGATATGGACCTAACAGAAGCAGAAGATATAAGAAGAGGTGGCAGGAATACACAGAAGAACTATACAGATCTTCATTACCCAGATAATCATAATGGTGTGATCACTCACCTAGAGCTAGACATCCTGCAATGCAAAGTCAAATGGGCCTTAGGAAGCATCACTTTGAACAAAGCTTTCAAAGTTGATTCCAGTTGAGTTATTTCCAGTCCTGAAAGATGATGCTGTGAAAGTGCTGCATTTAATATGACAGCAAATTTGAAAAACACAGCAGTGGCCACAGAATTGGAAAAGCTCTTTTTTCATTCCAATCCCAAAGAAAGGCAAGGCCAAAGAACGTTCAAACTACCTCTCAATTGCACTCATCTCACACACTAGCAAAGTAATGTTCAAAATTCTCCAAGCCAGGCTTCAAAAGTACATGAACTGTGAACTTCCAAATGTTCAAGCTGGATTTCAAAAAGGCAGAGGAACCAGAGTTTAAATTGCAAACATCCGTTGGATAATCGAAAAAGCAAGAGAGTTCCAGGAAATCATCTACTTTTGCTTTATTGACTATGCCAAAGCTTTTGACTGTGTGGGAAACAACAAACTGTGGAAAATTCTTCGAGAGATGGGAATACCAGACCACCTGACCTGCCTCTTGAGATATCTGTATGCAGGTCAAGAAAAAACAGTTAGAACTGGACATGGAACAACAAACTGGTTCCAAATTGGGGAAGAAGTATGTCAACTCTGTATATTGTCACCCTGCTTATTTAACATATGCAGAATACATCATGAGAAATGCCAGGCTGGATGAAGTACAAGCTGGAATCAAGATTGCTGAGAAAAATATCAATAACCTCAGAAATGCAGATAACAATACCCTTAAAGCAGAAAGTGAAGAAGAACTAAAGAGTCTCTTGATGAAATTGAAAGAGGGAAGTGAAAAAGTTGGCTTAAAGCTCAACATTCAAAGAACTACGATTAGGACATCCAATCCCATCACTTTATGGAAAATAGAGGGAGAAAAAATGGAAACTGTGAGAGACTTCATTTTTTGGGCTCCAAAATCACTGCAGATGGTGACTGCAGTCATGAAATTAAAAGCTTGCTTCTTGGAAGAAAAGCTGTGACCAACATAGACAGCATTTTATTTTATTTTTTAAAATTTAATTTGTTTATTTTAATTTTCTTTACATTATCGTGTTGGTTTTGCCATACATTGACATGAATCTTCCATGGGTATACATGTGTTCCTCTCCCAGAACCCCCCTCCCACCTCCCTCCTGATTCTGTCTCTCTGGGTCATCCCAGTGCACCAGCCGTGAGCATCAGACCTAGGCTGGTGATTGATTTCACATATTATGATTAAATGTTTCAATGCCATTCTCCCATATCATCCCACCCTTGCCCTCATCCACAGAGTCGAAAAGACTGTTCTATACATCTGCGTTCCTTTTGCTGTCTCACATGCAGGGTTCTCGTTACCATCTTTCTAAATTCCATATATATGCATTAGTATACTGTATTGTTGTTTTTACTTATGGCTTACTTCACTCTGGATAATAGGCTCCAGGTTCCATCCACCTCAGTAGAACTGATTCAAATGAATTATTTTTAATGGCTGAGTAATATTTCGTCGTGTATATGTACTAAAGCTTTCTTATCCATTCATCTGTTGATGGACATCTAGGTTGCTTCAATGTCCTGGCTATTGTAAACAATGTGGTGATGAACATTGGGGTACATGTGTCTCTTTCAATTCTGGATTCCTCGGTGTGTAGGCCCAACAGTGAGATTGCTGGGTCATATGGCAGTTCTATTTCCAGTTTTTTAAGGAATCTCCACACTGTTTTCCATAGTGGTTGTAATAGTTTGCATTCCCACCAACAGTGTAAGAGGGTTCCCTTTTCTCCACATCCTCTCCAGCGTTTATTGCTTGTAGACTTTTGGATGGCAGCCATTCTGACTCGTGTAAAGTGGTACCTCATTGTGGTTTTGATTTGCATTTCTCTGATAATGAGTGATGTTGAGCATCTTTTCATGTGTTTGTTAGCCATTTATATGTCTTCTTTGGAGAAATGTCTGTTTAGTTCTTTGGCCCATTTTTTGATTGGGTCATTTATTTTTCTGGAATGGAGCTGCAGGAGTTGCTTGTATATTTTTGAGATTAATTGTTTGCCCGTTGCTTCATTTGCTATTATTTTCTCCCATTCTGAAGACTGCCTTTTCACCTTGCTTTTACTCTCTTTGTTGTGCAGAAGCTCTTCATTTTAATTAGGTCCCATTTGTTTATTTGTGCTTTTATTTCCAATATTATGGGAGGTGGGTCATAGAGAATCCTGCTTTGGTTTATGTCGGAGAGTGTTGTGCCTATGTTTTCCTCTAGGAGTTTAATAGTTTCTGGTCTTATGTTTAGATCTTTGATCCATTTTGAGTTTATCTTTGTGTATGGTGTTAGAAAGTGTTCTAGTTTCATTCTTTTACAAGTGGCTGTCCAGTTTTCCCAGCACCACTTGTTAAAGAGGTTGTCTTTTCTCCATTGTATATTGTTGCCTCCTTTGTCAAAGATAAGATGTCCATAGGTGTGTGGATTTATCTCTGGAGTTTCTATTTTGTTCCATTAATCTATATTTCTGTCTTTGTAGACAGCATTTTAGAAAGCAGAAAGATTACTTTGCTGACAAAGATTTGTCTAGTCAATGCTATGGTTTTTTCAGTAGTCATGTATGGGTGTAAGAGTTGGACTATAAAGATAGCTGAGCACCAAAAAATTGATGCTTTTGAACTCTGGTGTTGGAGAAGACTGTTAAGAGTCCCTTGGATTGCAAGGAGATCAAACCAGTCAATCCTAAAGGAAATCAATCCTGAATATTCATTCAGATGCTGAAGCTGAAACTCCAATACTTTGGCCACCTGATGTGAATAACTGAATCAATGGAAAAAAACCCTGATGATGGGACAGATTGAAGTCATGAGGAGAAGGGGATGACAGAGGGTAAGATGATTAGATGGCACAACTGACTCATTGGACATAAGTCTGATCAAGCTCTGGGAGTTGTTGACGGACAGGGGAGCCTGGCATGCTGAAATTTGTGGAATCACAGAAAGTTGGACACAACTGCATGACTGAACTGAATTGAGGTTGCTGTGGTTGCTGGCGGTAGTATTTAATACATAATTATTAAGGAACATTTGAGCAGATACCCAAATGGAGTGTGAAATGTTGAATTTAAGTCTTCAGAATATATATATCTCTCTATATATACTTCATTATATATATACATAATTCACCCTTCAAAACATTGCTAATCATAAATATCAGTTGTCTGAATTATCATCTTAGGAGGAAAAGGGTAGGGCAGATGGGAAAAATATACTTTGGAAAGAAAATAACTGTCATATAGCAAGTTGATCCAAAGACTAGATCTATATTCAGATCTTATCATCTTTTGTATTTTCAACCTGGTTCAGTTTCTCAGATACTGTTCAGATGCATTTCAAATTTTTAGGCTTGTGTATTTCATTTATAAAATACACAAAATATTTCTTTTATTTAAAGTAAACATTATCTTACTATATTTTATTACAAATGGACAAAGAAATATGGTTAGTACTGAACAGAGGCATAAGACTTTTGAAGCAAACTGAAGGTAGATCCTAGGCCTACCACCTACCGATTGTAAGAATTAGGCAAGTTAATTTTAGTCTTAGCTTTCTAATCTATTAAAATAGGAAGGAGACTTTTTTGAGGAAAACCAGTATCTTTAATGTGGTTATTTCAGTTTACTTATGAAAAAATAAAGCTTGGGTTTTCTCACAGCTTTATTGATTCCACGTGTATTATTGTCCTATTTTTGAAACCATTCTTTGAGTCTACATCATTGGGTTCTTTGAAAGCCAGGGAATAAATGGAAAAATGTTCAAAATCAGCAGTAGCCTCAATAGACCACCACCTTATTTTTCTGAGAGTATTTGTATAGCAGTCTCCATAGGATTAATGTCAATCAAGTACAGGTTTTGGAGTTTTAAAAAGGCAATACAGAATTTTAACAATGCCAATATCAAAATAATCCCGATTCTATCTGAAAATTATAAAAAACTCATGAAGATTACCACACACATTTGATGAGATGGGTTTTATTGTCTTTTTGTAAAAACAGTATATACAGAAAACCCACTAAATTTTCTTTCTGGATTTGATACTTAACTGAAAATTTTACATTTTCAAGAGAAGAAAATATTTAATCCAAGCAGACGTGTCACTCTGAATCATTTTTCCAACACTTGGGATTGTTTGTTATCAATATTAAACTTCCTTAGTTTTTTTGTAAAAGACATTCTCTTAATTTTTATAAGTTATCTTAGTGTTAATGAGTAAACATTAGTGGTTCTTGAGTCATGTGCATTGTCATCCTAACTGAAAATGTACCAGTGTCTTTAACAATACCGGTAACTGACTTTGTGAATAATCAACTGATATGGTCCATAACTGTTCAATGTTGAGTCATAATTGTAAGTTCAGTGAGCAGTTTACTCTAAGATATACAATATGTTTTTATAAAATAATAATATATTGGAGATATTTTCTGTGTTAATTACCACATTTCTGACTCCTAAAATGAAGGGCATAGCTTGGTAAAAATTATAATAGTGTCTATTTATTGTATGCCTACATGACAGCTGCTTTCCTAATAATACTTCATATAATCCCCATAGTAGCCTATGTGAAAGTACCATTATGCCCATTGTCCATAATAGAATTGAGGGTTTTAGAAGTTTTATAATTTTCCAAAGTACATATGATTAATAGTCATACTGCCAGATTTTAAACCCAGATATATCTGGTTCCAAAGCCTTTTTTTACTTGGATGAAATTACTTCCTTATATTACTTTAAATGAAAAAATCCCTGAAGAATTCAAGACATATGCTCTTTGTAAGTCTGGGTTATGATTATTATTTATTTTTTGAGAAAGCTAGCTCCTTTGGCCCTTGAAAGCTGAACTTTTGTTTATTTACAAAGATAAACTACTGCTTATTTTTCATAAGCTTAGTTTCTTTCTGGGCCCCTTCTGTTTTGTGTAATTTGAAGAAAGGAGGGAAAAACTGTGTTATCACTTCTAACAAGTTTATCATATGCCATTAGTTTCGCATGAATTCAAAAAATCTCTTTCACAAAAAGACAACTCTAAGAATGGAAGAAAATATTTTCAAATGATGCAACAGACAAAGGACTAGTCTCCAAAATACACAAATAGCTCATGCAACTCAATATCAAAATGACAAACAGCCCAAGCAAAAATTGAGCAGAAGACCTAAAGAGACATTTCCCCAAAGAAGGCATCAATTCATTTCAGTCACTCACTAGTGTCCTACTCTTCATGACCCCATGAACCAGAGAATGCCAAGCCTCCCTGTCCATCACCAACTCCCAGAGTTTACCTCAACTCATTTCCATTGAGTAGGTGATGTCATCTAACCATCTCATCCTCTGTCATCCCCTTTTCCTCCTGCCCTCAATATTTCCCAAAATCAGGGTCTTTTCAAATGAGTCAACTCTTTGCATCAGGTGGGCAAAATATAGGAGTTTTGGCTTCAACATCAGTCCTTCCAATTAACAGCCAGGCCTGATCTCCTTTAGGATGAACTGGTTGGATCTCCTTGCAGTAGAAGAGACTCTCAAGAGTCTTCTCCAACACCACAGCTCAAAAGCATCAGTTCTTCGCCACTCATCTTTCTTTATAGTTCAATTCTCACATCCATACATGACCACTGGAAAGACCATAGCCTCAAATAGATGGACCTCTGTGGACAAAGTAATGTCTCTACTTTTCAATATCATGTCTAGGTTGGTCATAACTTTCCTTCCAAGGTGTAAGTGTCTTTTAATTTCATGGCTGCAATCACCATCTACAGTGATTTTGGAGCGTTCCAAAATGAAGTCAGCCACTGTTTGCACTGTTTCCCCATCTATTTGCCATGAAGTGATGGGACCAGATGCCATGATCTTAGTTTTCTGAATGTTAAGCTTTAAGCCAACATTTTCACTCTCCTCTTTCACCTTCAACAAGAGGCTGTTTAGTTCTTCTTCACTTTCTGCCATAAGGGTGGTGTCGTCTGCATATCTGAGGTTATTAATATTTCTCCTGGCAATATTGATTCCAGCTTGTGCTTCATCCAGCCTAGCGTTTCTCATAATGTACTCTGCTTAGAAAATCCTATGAATGGAGAAGCCTGGTAGGCTACAGTCCATGGGGTCTCAAAGAGTTGGACATGACTGACAAAATTCACTTTCTTTCACTGGTTCTAGGTGAGTGTGAGTGATCACACCATCATGATTATCTGGGTTATGAAGATCTTTTCTGTATAGCTCTTCTGTGTATTCTTGCCACCTCTTCTTAATATCTTCTGCTTCTGTTAGGTACATACCATTTATTGAGCCCATCTTTGCATGAAATATTCCCTTGGTATCTCTAATTTCCTTGAAGAGATCTCTAGTCTTTCCCATTCTATTGTTTTCCTCTATTTCTTTGCACTGATCCCTGAAAAAAGCTTTCTTATCTCTCCTTTCTATTCTCTGGAACTGTGCATTCAGCTGGGTATATCTTTCCTTTTCTCCTTTGCTTTTTACTTCCCTTCTTTTCCCAGCTATTTGTAAGACTTCCTCAGACAGCCATTTTGCTTTTTTGCATTTCTTTTTCTTGGAGATGGTCTTGATCCCTGTCTCCTGTACATTGTCACAAACCTCTGCCCATAGTTCATCAGGTACTCTGTCTATCAGATCTACAGATGGTCAAAAATCACATAATAAGATTCTTGACATCACTAATTATTACAGAAATGAAAATCAAAACTAAAATAATGTATCACCTCGCATCTATCTATCAGAATGGCCACCATCAAAAAGTTTATAAGCCTTAAATGATGGAGAGGTATGGAGAAAAGCGAATGCTTCTACACTATTGGTGGGACTGAAAACTGATAAAGGCCCTATGGAAAATATCCTGAAGTCCTGAAAAAACTAAAAATAGAACTCCCATAAAACTTAGAAATCCCACTCCTGGGCATATACCCACAGAAAACCCTAATTCCGAAAGATAAATGCACCCAAATGTTCATTGATATTTACAATAGCCAGCACATGGAAGCAACTTAAATGTCCTTTGACAGAGGAATGGATAAAGAAGATGTGGTATATATACACAATGTAATATTACTCAGCCATTAAAAAGGAACAAATTGGGTCATTTGTAGAGACATGGATCAACCCAGAGAGTGTCATGCAGAGTGAAGTAAGAAAACAAATATAGTATTTTAACACATATATGTAAAATCTAGAAAAATGTTATAGATAATCTTACTTGCAAAGCAGAAATGAAGACACAGACAAAAGGAACAAATATATGGATACCAATAAGGAAAGGGAGGTGGGAGGAATTGGGAGATTGTGATTGACGCATATACACTATTGATACTATGTATAAAATAGATAAGGAGCTTCCCAGGTGGCACTAGTAGTAAAGAACCTGCCTGCCAATGCAGGAGACATAAGAGATGTGGATTTGATCCCTGAGTTGGCAAGATCTCTTGGAGAAGAGCATGGCAACCTACTCCAGTATTCTTGCTTGGAGAATTCCATTGACAGAGGAGCCTGGCAGGCTACAGTCCATAGGGTCACAAAGAGTCAGACACAACTGAAGTGACTTATCACACATGCATGCATAAAATAGATAACTAATGAGAACATACTGTATAGTACAGGAAACTCTGCTTAATGCATGGGAAGGAAGTCCAAAGAGGGAAGATGTAGATATATATGGCTGATTCATTTTGCTGTACAGTAGAAACTAATAAAACATTGTAATGCAACTATACTCCAATAAAAATAGATTTAAAAAGAAAAAAAACTATGTCTTTCAATCTCTTCAGTTTTCATGTATATCTCCATTCTATTATCCTTAATATAAATTATTTAATGTAAATCTGGATCTTTATAAAGTACATTGTACTAAAAGTTTCCTATTTGTCTTGGGAATTAAAAAATTACAATGCAGGTTTATGAAGAATTACATATTTCTCAGGGAAATATTTCTTTTAAAAAAAGGTTAAAATTCATAAAACTGGGGGGAAATTCCAGTTGGTTAAATACAGGGAGCTGAAAATGTAATCCCAGAATACCTCTTTGGCACTAGACCCATGGTATTTTCATATGATTGTATTTAATAAAATAGATAAACTTTCAGTCTTATAAATTTATTGTTTCATAGTAATCTACTGAGAGGAGAACAAGTGTCAATGAACATGCTGTCCTTACTTAAATGATTAATTTCAGGTGCATTATTGACTGTCAAACACAGAGTTGTGCTTGCCAAAATGGAAGTTGATTTAGTGAGAGATTACATATGAAATGATGATGATTTCCTATATAGTTTGTTTTCTTCTATCACCATGCTGAATTTGTCTCTTGTTATGTACAGACATTTTGCAAAACATGAGAAATAATCCTAAATAGATCACTCTGTTTTGAAGACCTGCTTCATCCACTCTTGGGTCTTGCTGTCCAATTAAACCTGGTTCATCCAAAAACATGGTGCCTCAGGTTCCTGTCTTCATTTACATATCATTTCTTATTGCTAGAAATATTCACCCAATATAAAGGTAACTGCATGCCAGATGTGATTTATAGATATTAAAAACTCCTCTGCCTAAATAGTTCCCATTGTCAAGATATACGATGTGATTTCTTTCTTTAGCAATTCTTTTGGCTTAAGTGTTAAAGAAACATTTCAAATGCAAATATTATATGGATAGAGTAATCTATTATAAGACATTAACTTTCTTCTTATTTTATCAATTAACTAAATGTTGGAATGTCTTCTATATGAAAAGTACATTCCTTGCTGCTGTGGAGATGAAAGGCAAATTAAAAAAGAAAAGATAGAATCTTAGTCCTCAAGAAATTTAATTGAGAAGTTAAGGTAACTGCAGCCACCTGGCTGCAGTCCTGAACAATAACGTGGATAAGACTAGGGGGACTACTTCAGAGAAGGCCTAGGGTAGGCAATGGAAAGAAAAAATGATGGTATTGGATAACCTTGTATATGTGTGTGTGTACTTCATACTTAGGGAGAAGGAATGAGGCCCAACACTTCACAATTTCCCCAAGCATGTTTTCTGGTTGTAGGGCTATTGCACTCATCCATAATCATATAATCACATTCCACCCTAAAGGAGATCAGTCCTGGGTGTTCATTGGAAGGGCTGATGTTGAAACTGAAACTCCAGTACTTTGGCCACCTCATGTGAGGAGTTGACGCATTGGAAATGACCCTAATGCTGGGAAGGATTGGGGGCAGGAGAAGAAAGAGACGATAGAGGGTGAGGTGGCTGAATGGCATCACTGACTCTATGGACATCAGTTTGTGTGGACTCCGAGAGTTGGTGATGGACAGGGAGGCCTGGCGTGCTGCAGTTCATGGGGTCTCAAAGAGTCTGACATGACTGAGCGACTAAACGGAAGTGAACTGATAATCACATATTGCTTGCTGATTCTACCATTCAGGAAATTGAATGAATTCTCCCTAACTAATAGATATTATAGAAGGCTGGGTGGTCACTTGAGTGAAAAATATGCTGTATATACTGAGATTTGTGAGAAAGAAGTAGGAAAATGGAATTTTGTCTTTGATCCCTTTCCATCTATTCTACATGACTGAGACAGCCTGATAACATTTACCAAACTCCAGATTTTTTTTAATTGTCAATTCAGTTCAGTTCAGTCACTCAGTCATGTCCGACTCTTGCGACCCCATGAACTGCAGCACACCAGGCCTCCCTGTCCATCACCAACTCCGAGAGTTCACCCAAACCCATGTCCATTGAGTCAGTGATGCCATCCAACCATCTCATCGTCTGTTGTCCCCTTCTCCTCCTGCCCCCAATCTTTCCCAGCATCAAGGTCTTTTCAAATGAGTCAGCTCTTTGCATAAGGTGGCCAAAGTATTGCAGTTTCAGTTTCAACATCAGTCCTACCAATGAACACCCAGGAATGATCTCCTTTAGGATGGACTGGTTGGATCTCTTGCAGGCCAAGGGATTCTCAAGAGTCTTCTTCAACACCACAGTTCAAAAGCATCAATTCTTCAGCATTTTATTATAAACAGGAGTTAAAACATGTTTTCCATTGAAATGTAAAATAGGATAAACCCACAGCAAACATCATTCTCAATGGTGAAAACCTGAAAGCATTTTCTCTAAGATTAGGAGCAAGATAAGCATATTTGCTTTCACTGCTATTATGCAACATAGTTTTGGAAGTCTTAGTATAGATAGTATGGTGGTTACTCAAAAAATTAAAAATAAAATTACAGTAAGATAAAGCAATTCTCCTGATGGGTATATAGAAAATAATTGAAATCAGCGACTGGAACAGCTATTTATACATGACTGTTCAAAGTAGCACTATTCACAATAGTTAAAATTTTCAAACAACTCAAATGTTGATGAATGGATAAAAAAATGTGATGTATATTACCATGTCATCTGCAAACAGTGCCAGTTTTACTTCCTTTCCAATTTGTATGACCTCGATTTCTTTTTCTTCTCTGATTGCCATGGCTAAGACACTGTAAAAGTCTTAGAGGAAAATATAGGAAGAACACTCTTCGACATAAATCACAGCAAGGTCTTATTTGACCTACCTCTTAGAGTAAGGAAAATAAAAATAAAAATATACAAATATGACCTAATTAAGCTTAAAAACTTCTGCACAGAAAGGAAACCATGACCAAGATAGAAATATAATTTTCAGAATGGGATAACATACTTGCAAATGAAGCAACTAACAAAAGATTAATCTCCAAAATACAAAACAGCTCATTCAACTTGATAACAAAACAAACATGCCAATCAAAAAATGGGTAGAAGTCTTAAAAAGACATTTCTCCAAAGAAGATATACAGCTGGCAAACAAATACAAGAAAAGATGCTCAACATCACTAATTGTTAGAGAAATGAAAATCAAAACTACAATGAGGTATCACTTCATACCAATCAGAATAGCTATCATCAAAAAATCTACAAACAATAAATGATGGAGAAGGTGTGGAGAAAAGGGAGATGTTTGTTGGAGTGAAAATTGGTGCAGCCACTATGGGGAACAATATGGAAGTTCCTTACAAATCTAAAAATAGAACTCCCATATGATCCAATATGCCAACTACTGGGCATATACCCACAGAAAACCATTATGCAAAAAGACATATGCACCTCAGTGTGCATTGCAGTACTATTTACAATGGCCAGGACATGGAAGGAACCTAAATGTCCATTGACAGAGAAATGGATAAAGAAGATGTGGAACATATATTCAATGGAATATTACTCAGCCATTAAAAGGAATGGGATTGGGTTATTGTAGAGATGTGAATGGAACTAGACAGTGTCATTCAAAGTGATATAATTCAGAAAGAGGAAAACAAATATAGCGTATTAATTCATATATGTGGCTAAATAGAAAAATGTTGTATATGAACTTATATGCGGGGCAGGGATAGAGATGCAAAGAGAATGCGTATGTGAACACAGGAGGAAGGGGAGAGTGAGACAAATCGGGAGATTAGGGTTGACATATATATGTTACCATGTGTAAAACAGATAGCTATTGGGAACCTGCTGTATAGCATGGGGAGCTCAGCTCAGTGCTCTTTGAAAAGTTAGATGGGTGAGAATAGATGGGGTGAGAGGAATGACCTAAAGGGAGGGAATATAAATAAATAAATAAATAAATAAATAAATATATATATATGCTTCACTTTGTTGTATAGGAGAAACTAACATGACATTTAAAGCAATTATAGTTCAATTTTAAAAATGTGGTATACGGACTACCTTTCAGCCTTTAAAAAGCAATGAAATTTGCACACATGCTACAGCATGAACTAGCATTAGGCCAAGTGAAATAAGTTAGATATAAGAGGACACATTTTGCTATTATTCCATTTATATGAAGTACCCAGATTAGCCAAACTTACAGATATGGCAAGTATATGGTAGCTATCAGGAGATAAGGAGTAGAGAAATACAGAGTTATTGTTTAATGAATATAGAGTTTCAGTTTGGGATGATGAAACAGTTCTGTAAATGGGTGGTGACAATGGTTGTACAACAATGTGAATATACTTAATGCAGCAAAGCCATACACTAAAAATGGCTAAAATGGTAAATATTATATGTATTTTATTACAATAAGTTCTTTTCAAAAATTAAAAAAAAAGTTTCCCCAAGTCTTCTCTAAGTAAACATAAAAATATCTATGGTACATCTGCATCATAAATGTTACATAGAGGCATAAATCTTTATGTTTACAAATTATTCCTTGAAGGCAAAGCCTACTGTTTGTTTCTTCATAATTAAATAAAATTTATGCCATGGAAGCATAGAGAAAGTACATAGTCCTTCCTTCCAACAATTTATAAATTTATTAGGTAGATCCTGATACCAGCCTTATGGAAGTCAGAAGAGAAGAACAAAAGAGCCTCTTGATGAAAGTGAAAGAGGATAGTGAAAAAGTTGGCTTAAAGCTCCACATTCAGAAAATTCAGATCCTGGCATCCGGTTCCATCACTTCATGGCAAATATATGGGAAAACAGTGGAAATAGTGGCTGAATTTATACTGAGGGGCTCCAAAATCACTGCAGCTGGTGATTGCAGTCATGAAATTAAAAGATGCTTACAAAGAAATAGAAGAAAGCAACAGAATGAGAAAGACTAGAGATCTCTTCAAGATAATTAGAGACACCAAGGGGACATTTCATGCAAAGATGGACTCAATAAGGACAGAAATGGGATGGACCTAACAGAAGCAGAAGATATTAAGAAGAGGTGGCAAGAATACATAGAAGAACTATACAAAAAAGGTCTTCACAACCCAGGTAATCACAATGATGTGATCATTCACCTAGAGCCAGACACCCTGGAATGTGAAGTCAAGTGGGCCTTAGAAAGCATCACTATGAACAAAGCTAGTGGAGGTAATCTAACTGCAATTGAGCTATTTCAAATTCTGAAAGATGATGCTGTGAAAGTGCTGTACTCAATATGCCAGCAAATATGGAAAACTCAGCAATGGCCACAAGACTGGAAAAGGTCAGTTTTCATTCCAATCTCAAAGAAAGGCAATGCCAAAGAATGCTCGAACTATTGCACAATTGCACTCATCTCATAGGCTAGTAAAATAATGCTCAAAATTTTCCAAGCCAGGCTTCAGCAATACATTAACCATGAACTTCCAGATGTTCATGATGGTTTTAGAACACGCAGAGAAATCAGAGATCAAATTGCCAACATCCGCTGGATCATCGAAAAAGAAAGAGTTCCAGAAAAACATCTATTTCTGCTTTATTGACTGTGCCAAAGCCTTTGACTGTGTGGATCACTATAAACTGTGGAAAATTCTTAAAGGGATGGGAATACCAGACAACCTGACCTGCCTCTTGAGAAATCTGTATGCAGGTCAGGAAGCAACAGTTAGAATTGGACATGGAACAACAGACTGGTTCCAGATAGGAAAAGGAGTACGTCAAGGCTGTATATTGTCACCCTGTTTATTTAACTTATATGCAAAGTACATCATGAGAAAAGCTGGGCTGGTGGAAGCACAAGCTGGAATCAAGATTGCTGGGAGAAATGTCAACAAACTCAGGTATGCAGATGACGTCACCCTTATGGCAGAAAGTGAAGAGGACCTAAAAAGCCTCTTGATGAAAGTGAAAGAAGAGAGTGAAAAAGTTGGCATAAAGCTCAACATTTAGAAAACTAAGATCATGGCATCTGGTCCTTTCACTTCATGGAAAATAGATGGAGAAACACTGGAAACAGTGGCTGACTTTACTTTTTGGGGGGCTCCAAAATCAGTGCAAACAGTGGTTGTAGCCATGAAATCAAAAGACTCTTACTCCTTGAAGAAAAGTTATCACCAACTTAGATAGCATATTAAAAAGCAGAGACATTACTTTATCCTAAAAGGTCCATCTATTCAAGGCTATGGTTTTTCCAGTGGTTATGTATGGATGTGAGAGTTGGACTATAAAGGAAGCTGAGTGGCAAAGAATTGATGCTTTTGAGCTGTGGTGTTGGAGAAGACTCTTGAGAGTCTTTTGGACTGCAAGGAGATCCAACCAGTCCATCTTAAAGGAGATCAGTCCTGGGTGTTCATTGGAAGGACTGATGTTGAAGGTGAAGCTCCCAATACTTTGGCCACGTGATGCCAAGAGCTGACTCATTTGAAAAGACCCTGATGCTGGGAAACATTGAGGACAGAAGGAGAAGGGGACGATGGAGGATGATATGGTTGGATGGCATCACTGACACAATGAACATGGGTTTGGGTAGACTCCGGGAGTTGGTAATGGACAGAGAAGCCTGGCGTGCTGTGGTTCATGGGGTCACAAAGAGTCGGACATGACTGAGAGACTGAACTGAACTGAATAAATTTTAGACCCCTTGATGGATCACTGCCTTGTCATGGTGAAGGGGCTTGTGTGTCTTAATGAAGCTATGAGTCATTCTGCATAGGGCCACCAAATTTGGATAGGTCTTAGTGGAGAGTTCTGAGAAAATGTGATCTATTTGAGGAGGGACTGGCAAACCATTCCAGTATTCTAACCATGAGAACATCATGAACTGTGTAAAAAGGTGAAAAGATATTACACCAACAGATGAACCCCCAGGTTAGAAGGTGTCCAATATCCTACTCTGGGGAAGAGCTGAGGACAACTATTAATAGCTCCAGAAAGGATGGGGTGGCTGGGCCAAAGAAGAATAAACAGAAAGAACTGAAGATATCCTTTGTCAAACATTATATATTAACAGTGCTTAATTCTGAGGGCCATAACTACTGTGTAGTTGAAAAGAAAGTTGTAATAATAATTAGATTTGAGTTATAAAAATAATTTAATTGAGGAAATGATGCTTGTATTGGGATTGAAGAGTGAATAACACATGTACCCTAAAGGGTACAGCATCACATTTTATTTTTAAACTCTTTTTTAAAATTGAAGTATAATTGCTTTATAACATTGTGTTGGTTTCTGCAATACATCAGTATGAATCACCATAGGTATATATATGTCCTCTCTCTCTTGAGCATGCTTTCCACCTCCCACCCCATCCAAATCCTGTACGTTGTCGAAAAGCTCAAGTCTGAGTTCCCTGAACCATATAGCAAATTCCCACTGGCAATCTATTTTACATATGGTAGTGTATATGTTTCCATGCTACTGTCTCCATTTGTTCCACACTTTCTTTCCCCTTCCCTGTGTCTATTCTGTGTCTGTATTTCCATTGCTGCCCTGCAAATGGGCTCATCAGTACCAGCTTTCTAGACTACATATATATGTATTGATATATGATATTTGTTTTTATCTTTCTGACTTATTTCACTCTGTATAATAGGCCCTAGGTTCACACACCGCATTGTTCTTGTTCAGTCACTAAGTCATGACCTACTCTTTGCTACCCCATTGACTGCAGCACACTAGGCTTTCATATCCTTCATTATCTCCTGGAGTTTTCCCAGACTCATGTCCATTGAGTCAGGGATGCCATCCAACCATCTCATTCTCTGTCACCCCCTTCTCCTGTTCTCAGTCTTTCCCAACATCAAGGTCTTTTCCAGTGAGTGCACTCTTCGCATCAGATGACCAAAGTATTGGAGCTTCAGCTTCAGCATCAGCCTTCCAATGAATATTTAGGGTTGATTTCCTTTAGGATTGACTGTTTGATCTCCTTGCTGTCCAAGGGACACTCAAGAGTCTTCTCCAGCACCACAATTCAAAAGCATCAATTCTTCGGTGTTCAGACTTTCACATAAGATACTCTGCAGATAAGTTAAATTAGCAGGGTGACAATATACAGCCTTGATGTACTCCTTTCCCAATTTGGAACCAGTCCATTGTTCCATGTCCGGTTCTGTTGCTTCTTGACCTGCATACAGATTTCTCAGGAGGCAGGAAATGTGGTCTGGTAATCCCATCTCTTTTAAGAATTTTCCACAGTTCGTTTTGATCCACACAATCAATGGCTTTAGAATAGTCAATGAAGCAGAAGTAAATGTTTTTACTTTAATTTCCTTGCTTTTTCTATGATCCAACAGATGTTGGCAATTTTGTCTCTGATTCTTCTTCCTTTTCTAAATCCAGCTGGTACATCTGGAAGTCCTTTTTTCATATACTGGTGAAAAATAACTTGAAGGATTTGGGGTATTACCTTGCTAGCATATGAAATGAGTGCAATTGTATGGTACTTTGAACATTATTTGGCATTGCCATTATTTGGGATTGGAAGATTCTTTATTGCTCAGATGGTAAAGAATCTGCCTGCAATGCAGGAGACCCAGGTTTGATCCTTGGGTTAGGAAGATCCCTGGAGAAGGGAATGGCAAGCCACTCCAGTATTCTAGCCTAGAGAATTCCATGGAAAGAGGGCCCTGGTGGGTTATAGTCCATGGGGTTGCAAAGAGTCAGATATGACTGAATGACTACATTTTCAGTTTTCTTTGGAATTGGAATGAAAACTGGCCTTTTCTAGTCCGGTGGCCATTGATGAGTTTTCCAAATTTGCTGACATATTGAGTACAGCACTTTAACAGCATTATCTTTAAAGATTTCAAATAGCTCAGCTGGAATTCTATCTCCTCCAGTAGCTTTGTTCATAGTAATTCTTCCTAAAGCCCACTTGACTTCACTTGCCAGGATTTCTGCTCTAGATGAGTGACCACAGCATTGTGGTTATTGTGTCATTAAGACCTTTTTTGTATAGTTCTCCTGTATATTCTTGACACCTCTTCCTCATCTCTTCTCATTCTGTTAGACCCTTGCCATTTCTGTCCTTTTATTGTGACCATCTTTGCATTAAATATTCTCTTGGTACCTCCAATTTTCTTGAATCATGACTGACAACTAGCTAACTCGAAAAACTCATGTTCTTGCCATAGTGTAGTGTTGTATTTGGAAAGCAGCTGTCCATCCAAAATTATATTATTTGCCATACTCATGTATAAATACAGCCTTGTTCCTTGCCAAAAGAAGGTGAATGAAAGTGATATGTGTCCCTTCTAGACAAAATTGGTTAAGAAATAGACATTTATTTTCACTCTGATTTATTTGTCTTCTAGCAGAAGGTGAAGGATTGTAAGGCCCTATGGGATGACGGTTTCATAATATGAGAGTAAACTGAGTTTCTAAATCTTTAAATAAGCTTTATTTACTGAATATTCATTGAGCAATTGTTTCAAAAAGAAATAAATCGACAAAAGCCACTGCAATTTTAGAGTTTGTTTGTTACAGAAGAAAACATTGCTATAACTCACATAGCATGGATGGAGAGAGTATGGCATCTTTTAACAGTGTGTGCTTATTCATATAATAAGAATCTTAGAGTATGAAGTTGGGAGAAAAACGGAAGATGTTCTTTTGGTTCAGTATACTCTTAATAAAACCCATTAGACACTTAGTATTGGGCTATGAATTAAACATATTGTCTTATTCATTAATGCAATGCTATATGTATCTCATGCATCCTGCTGTATGTGTCTTGTCACTTCATTCTCACAATCCTATAAGTTAAGTAACAGCACCCTAGTTTTACAGATGAAGAAATAGAAATAACTCTCCAAAGTCACACATCAAGTTGTGGAGCCAGGGTACAAACACTAATGTTTCTTATTTCAAAGTCACTTTTTTCTACTACCTTCTAATACTTCCTGTAAAAGAGTTAATAAATTATTTTCCAATTGACAAATTGATAGAGAACAAAGACAAGGGGTGTTCACATATACTGTTACAATTTTTAGATCTAGGCAGATTTATCATCATTGAAAAATGAGTAAGATACAAAATAGTTAACTTTGAGATAATTACCATGTAACTGATTCATATGTTAAAGACAACTTGTAGGATATAATCATAAAGCAGCTTTGTTTTTGTTTTCTATGACCTCTTCAAATTTATTATCTGAGATGAGCTCTTCTCTTGCACCTGGACAGCAACTAAGGAAATTTTCATAACTTCTCTGGTTACTTTTAAGTAATAAGAGTCACATTATAGTAATTAGTATATCTTCAGCAATGTAATAATAAAACTATTCAAGTATCATTCTTTTCCCAGCTCAGACCTGCTGCCAGACTCTAACTTGAATAGAAAAGATACATCTTTTTTTCCTACCTTGCATTTTTTCCCTCCTCCTTCTCTATCTTGTTAACTTTTTGAGTTCTTCATGGTAAGAAAAAGGCAGAATGAGAGGAGAAAAAAAGACTAGGAAAGGAGTAAATTTACTGTACTTCCATGAGAAGGAACAGATATTTCCCCATAGGTGTTTAATTCTTTTTTTTTTTCCAATGGAACACTTTATTACCTTTTTCAGAGACAACTTCATAAATGGAAATATCTCACAGTCCTCCTGATGCTTGTGAATGTATCTCCTCTGACTTTTTCTTTATGGTTCCTTCTTCAATACGTAAGAATCTGGCAATTTATCTCCTTACTGGGGACTGCTTTCCCATGGCCTCTCTTGGTCAATTTTGAAGTAATCACATGATGCCTCTTTCTTTTCTGTGGACTACAGATGCTCTGTAGAATACACTCATGTGTCCTTCTCCCCAACAAACTGGGAATACAGGTATTCTTCAAATACAGCTACTTCTCTTTGCTGTGCATTAAGAGCAAACAGTCAGTAAGTCTTGCCCTTTAGATTGTCTGGGTGGTATGTGCAAAACATCAATTCACTACTCATCAGAATCCAGGGAACACATTTTAAACTCTTAATGTGATTCTATTGAAGACTCTTTCCTTCAAATTGTGAGGAGTGGCAAGTATCTCTTTCTGCCTATACTCTGAGAAGATGATATTCAGAAAACGTTAATAACTCTTTTCAAAAATATCCTAAACTCTCAATCTTTTTTTAAGAGTACTAAGATTTAATATGGGTAAGGAGAAAAGAGAAGCAAAACAAATATGGTACTTGTGGAAGTTTACTCAGGCAATGTGAGACACTTATCAAGCAGTAATTAATTCACTATAATTAATTCTGATGCATTTAACACTATTTCACATTCGTAATTCTTTTAAGTGTGACCTTAAAACTTGTGTCATGGACTTCCATCAGTTCAGTTCAGTTCAGTCACTCAGTAGTATCCGATTCTCTGCAATCCCATGGATGCAGCACGCCAGGCTTCCCTGTCCATCACCAACTCCTGGAGCTTGCTCAAACTCATGTCCCTTGACTCAGTGAAGCCATCCAACTATCTCATCCTCTGTCATCTCCTTCTCCTCCTGCCTTCAATCTTTCCTAGCATTAGGGTCTTTTCAAATGAGTCAGTTCTTCACATTATGTAGCCAAAGTGTTGGAGTTTCAGCTTCAGCATCAGTCCTTCCAATGAACATTCAGGACTCTCAAGAGTCTTCTTCAACACCACAGTTCAAAAGCATCAATTCTTTTTTTTCCCTTTTAATTTTATTTTTTTATTATTTTTGAGAGGATTTTTTTTTATTGGTTTTGCCATACAATGACATGAAACCGCCATGGGTTTACATATGCTCCCCCTCCAGAACCCCCCTCCCTCCTCCCTCCCGACTCCCTTCCCCTGGGAAATCTCAGTGCACCAGCCCCAAGCATCAATCCTGGGCTGGCGATTGATTTCACATAGGACAATTAACATGTTTCAATGCCATTCTCCCATATCAATTTTTTATCAAAGTGTAGAATCTCTTTTTTGGGACTTTCCTTATAGCTCAGTTGGGAAAGAATCTGCCTGCAATGCAGGAGACCTGGGTTTGATTCCTGGGTTGGGAAGATCCCCTGGAGAAGGGAATGGCAACCTGCACCAGTATTCTTGCCTGGAGAACCTCATGGACAGAGGAGCCTGACTGGCTACAGTTCATGGGGTCACAAGAATCAGACATGACTTAAAGACTAAATCACCACCACAGAACCTCTACTACAGACAGAAAAATGGAACTTGAATCCACTATTCAGAAATATTTGTAACTTCTTCTCGGTGAATTTCCACTGTTGGAATATGGTATCTGACATTTCAGGACTTCTGCCCAAATTCAGACTTAAATATTTCCATTTTAAAATCATATTACACAAAATAGCAAAATTAAACAAAACAATAACAACAGCACAAAGGCAGCAGAATAGAACAAAGGATAATGAGAAGTACCTGGGGAGATCTCAATTCTGAAAGTAATCTAATTCAAAAGCAAGTCATATTTCTGTAAAATATCAGGACATCATAAAGTAGTTATAAAAAGACATTGGGGAATCTAATTTTCCAAATGGAGATCCAATGTTCGCTTCGATTTTATATAAATGAGATATCAAAAGAGCCAATCAAGGGGTCTTCTCTCAATGTGTATCCTTCTGCTTTCTGAGGGAAATATTGGAGCAAGTTTTGAGAACATAAGTTAGGTCTGTGAGAACATTAGGACTGAAATTTTGAGAAAATGAGAAAAATTCTATACCTAATTTCTAGGCGTACTATCTGAAAACACAGAATTATTTGTAAAACACCTATGAGCCTATAGGTGGGCGAGAGAGTCTCTTATTACATGTGGCAGCAAGCAGTTCATTCAAATGGCAGACAATGTAGCTCCAGAAATGGTCATCTAGTAGAGCAGCTGAGTATTATAATAGGCAAATTGAAAAGCTTCAGAAGAGCTTCAGTAGCCAACCAAAGGTGTATGACCCAGGTGTATCCACCTATAATCCAGGACAGGAAGAGGACTTGAGAGATCTGGTTAGACAGACCATATGATCTATTCTTTAAAGTGAGGTACATTTTAATAATGAAAGGGATATTAATAATTATGCCAGTATGACAGACATAAACTAATACTTCCTGGGCTAACTGAGGCATATTATAATCTAGAATTAGATGACAAATAGTGTTTTTGGACTGAGGCTCTGAAACAATGGTTTTTGGTGATTTAAGATATTAGTGGTTAGAGCATACATAAGTGATATCAATATATTTTTAAGATGGGCACTTATGAATCAATAAAACCATTCCCTATTCCTATTCTCTCTTGTTCATTTATTTTTCTCGACATAAAGCTTCATTTTCAGCCATGAATTACCTATGTCTATATGTTCTTATTCCACATAAATTTAACATAATTTATAATCTGGCTTTGGATTTAAGCATATGAAGAATCTTGCTTATTTTAACAGACTGATTTAGAAAATCCTTCAGCTTTTCAATGGTTTTGAGAGAGCTGATTAGGTTGATTTAGGCAATATGAGGGGAGAGGCAGGTGACTAAATGTTGGGAAGAATAACAGCAAAGGCTAAGGAGCTTAATTGTCATGTGAAGGATTGTAATAAGCTCTTACTGAGTTTACAAAAGTGCAGCAGCATTCAATTGAGTTTAGTAATATTCAGCACCTATTCTGTGCTACATATTATCTGTACTTGGTAATATATAATCTGTTCAGGGAGACAAGAAATCTGCACATGAAAAATCAGTGCACAAAACAGGGTGATCAAATGTCGAAGTATGAATTTCAGATAATGAATATTATAAGATTTTAACCATAATATGCTAACTCCCCCAAAAATTTCATCACTTGGTAAACATAGTGAAAGACACGGTGACAGAAATGGGTAACACTTTACCAAGAATATATGCTTCTATATTTTCATACTGTGGAGTTGCCACCTAAAGATAGCTATCTATCTCACTATCATGAATTTTGCATTCTGTTGTGATCATATGATTAGTTTTTGCTAATGCAATACAGGCTGAAATGATGTAGGTTGATTTAAAATATTGTATTAGTTTTAAGTGTACATTAAAGTGAATCTGTTATACATATATCCACTCTTTTTAAAAATGTTTTTCCATATTGATCATTACAGGGTATTGATTAGAGTTCCCTGTGCTCTACAGTATCTATTTGACATATAATAATCTGTATATGGAGAAGGCACTGGCGACCCACTCCAGTACTCTTGCCTGGAAAATCCCATGAATGGCAGAGCCTGGTAGGCTGCAGTCCACAGGGTCGCTAAGAGTCAGACACAACTGAGTGACTTCACTTTCTCTTTTCACTTTCATGCATTGGAGAAGGAAATGCAACCCACTCCAGTGTTCTTGCCTGGAGAATCCCAGGGATGGGGGAGCCTGGTGGGCTGCCATCTATGGGGTCGCACATAGTTGGACATGACTGATCGACTGAACTGAATTGAACTGAACTGAATGTGTATATGGCAATCCCAACCTCAGAACTTGTCCCTCCACCTGTTTTTCCCCCTCGTAACCAAAAGATTATTTTCTACATTTGTGACTTGATTTCTGTTTTGTAAATAAGTTCATTTGTACTATTTGTTTTGCTGAAACTTCACTTTCATCTCAGGTTTAAAGGATTTGTTAACAAGCCCCTTGTTAGATACAAATGGGCTTCCCTGATAGCTCAGTTAGTAAAGAATCTGCCTGCAATGCAGGAGATTCTGGTCAGATTCCTGGGTCAGGAAGATCCGCTGGAGAAGGGATAGGCTACCCATTCCAGTATTCTTGGCCTTCCATTGTGGGTCAGCTGGTAAAGAATCCACCTGCAATGCGGGAAACCTGGCTTCAATCTCTGGGTTAGAGAGATCCCCAGGAGAAAGGAAAGGCTACCCACTCCAGTATTCTGGCCTGGAGAATTTCATGGACTGTATAGTCTATGGGGTACCAAAGAGTTGGATATGACTGAGTGACTTTCACTTTCACCTTTTCATATATAAATAAGTAATATAAATATTTATTAGAAAATTATTTAGCTTACTTTCAATATACTAACATTAAAAAAAGAGAAATAGAAACAGCAGAGGATACATCACCAAATTGGGTTTTGATCAATATTCAGAATCAAACAGCCCTGGGAAGTCACATGACACAGAACATCTGGAGCCCCAATTGGGAAAAGGTCACAGGCTGCACATCCACTCCATGGGTGAGACATCAAAGATTGTACTTGGGGGTTCCCGCTTGTAATCCCAGAATACAAACTGATATTATCAATCTGTGAGCAAGCTGCAGTTCTGGTTTCACATTAATGCTTTTTTTTTGGTCATGTAAAACTTTGTTGATGTTCAGTGTCTCACTTGTGTCCAACTCATTGTAACCCATAGACCGTATCAAATTGCCAGCATATGTTGGATCATAGAAAAAGCAAGAGAATTCCAGAAAAAACATCTACTTCTGCATCATTGACTATGCTAAAGCCTTTGACTGTGTGGATCACAACAAACTGGAAAATTTTTGAAAAGATGGGAATACCAGACCACCTTACCTCCCTTCTGAGAAGCCTATATGCAGGTCAAGAAGCAATAGTTGAAACCAGACATGGAAAAATGGACTGGTTCAAAACTGGGAAAGCAGTACATCAAGACTGGGTCAAGAAGATCCCCTGGAATAAGAAATTCTCCAGTATTCTTGTCTGGAAAATTCCATAGACAGAGGAGCCTGGTGGGCTAAGTCCATGGGGTTGCAAAGAGTTGCACATGGCTGAGTGACTAAGCACACACACATGCTAAAAAGAAAGGCAAAAAATACAGTTTCTACATAACCCTTCAGTCTCCTCACTTATTTTAAATTATTTTGAAGTTGACTAAATTCAATAGTTGACATCTTAACTCACAGGATAAAGTGATGAAATAGATGAGAAAAAAGTCCAAGTGTCTGGAGTCCAAATATAGTCTGAGTAATTGACAAGAGTAGACTTTCTTGCCTGTACAAATGTATTCATCTTGTCTGATACATGATATATTAGCATATATATCCCCTCCCATCTGGGTCTGATTTCCCAAATTTAAAAATTCTTCTTTGCATTTTATGCATTGATTGTCAATAGCATTAGATTCCCCTTAACCATGAAATTTCAGCTAAAAACGAAAGTATTGGCTAAAGAGTTTTATATTATTTTCTTAGCAATGAGATGGCATCAGAAGTGTTCAAGTAGTAGAATTTTATGATGGGAGCTCTGCTTCTAGCAGATTGATCTGGTAGAGTTGTCTCATCAGACTGGAATTGATAGAAGAGTTATAAGAGATTATTTCAATAGTCTAGGCAAGGGATTATAAGCAAAATTTAGTAAAGTACTTATAAGCAGATTTGAATACAGGGAAATCTCACATTTCTGTATTGGGTTACTTAAAATATAATTCTCTAAAAGTTTCTTTTTCAATTTAACACAATTCTGTAAATTTCAATACAGTTTTTCTTTTATTTATATCTTGGAAAATTAATTCTAAAGTTTATTCAAAGGAGAAAAACCTTGTAATAATATATAGGCATTTTGGAATAAGAGTAATGCACGACATCCTATCACAGACTAAAATATGCAGTTATTATTTTCAGAAAATTAAGATCATGGCATCCAGTCCCATTGCTTCATGGCAAATAGATGGGGAAACAATGGAAACAGTGAGAGACTTTATTTTTCTTGGCTCCAAAATCACTGCAGATGGTGACTGCAGCCAGGGAGGTGGGAGGGGGGTTCTGAAAGGGGAACACATCTATATCCAAGGTGGATTCATGTCACTGGATGGCAAAACCAACACAATAATGTAAAGAAAAAAGAGAAAAGCTATGACCAGCCTAG
>ML661243.1:2757-29038 GCA_007570785.1 Antilocapra americana
TCATAAAAAGTAATAAGAAATATGTAGAAAAACGTGGTTAAAAAAAGTCTACTGTAATATTTAATAGAAAATATTTAAAACTAACTTAAATATCCAAAGATTGGGAATTATGATGTATCCAAAGGATGGAATATTGATGCCATTAAGATGCATGTTTTAAAGTAGTATTTATCAACATGGGAAATGTATATAATTTAATTTTACATAAATAAAGCAGAATATTAAGCAGAATTTGAATGATTTGTGGTATTTATGTATACCTAGATATATAGAGAATACTAAATATATAATTTTTAACAGTGCATGTCTGTGTTGGCCTTATGAATAATTTCTTTAGTGATGATTAGTTGCTAAGTCATGGCTATGTTCAGTTGTACTTGACTCTTTGTGACCCTTTGGATTGTAGCCTGCCAGGCTCCTCTGTCCATGGGGTTTCCCAACCAAGAATATTGGATTGCTTTGCCATTTCCTTCTCCAGGGACTCTTCCAAACACTGGGATTGAACCCAGGCCTCTTGCATTGCAGGTGATCTCCTGCAGTGCAGGCATATTCTTTCAGACTGAGCCACCAAGGGAGCCCAGTTGTTTTACACTTATTTTCTTTTCTAAGTTTTCTACAATGCATATGATCTATTTTCTTTCATTATAAAAATAATAATTTTATGTTTGTTTACATTGAATTTCTGAAACTAATTCTCCCACAGATTTTTTTTTAACCTGAATGTGATTTTTTAAGAGCCTACCTACAACCAATAAGGTGCTCAAAATTCATTAATACTCAGTAGTCATATAGTATGTTCTCTTTTGTTATCTATTTTATACATAGTATCAATAGTGTAAATGTGTCAATTACAATCTTCCAATTCCTCCCACCCCACCTTCCTCCTTGGTATCCATACATTTGTTTCCTATGTCTATGTCTCTATCTCTGCTTTGCAAATAGGATCATCTATACCATTTCTCTAGATTTGACATGTATGCTGTATAGTACAGGGAACTCTACTATAGTATAGGGACCTGTATGACTGTACAGTACTCTACTGTAGTGACTTGAATGGGAAGGAAGTCCATAAGGTGGGGAGGATATATGTATATTTATGGCTGAGTCATTTTGTCATACAGTAGAAACTGACACAATGTTGTAAATCAACTATACTCCAATAAAAATTTTAAAAAAATATTAAAAAAAACTCAGTAGTCATAAAGAAAACAATACTTCAGAAAACCAAGAGCCCTCAAATAGACAGAGTCAGCCCAAATAAATATTACTTATAACATATTTGTGAAGACTAAGTACAGGTAGGTAGGAAAAGATAAATTCAGCAATCTAGACAATAATTATATCCATCAAAATTAAAGAGTTAGTGGGTGTTTTTCTTATGTCTAACTGTTTGAGTGATCACATTTTACTAGTTCCTGGGTCTTGTTTTTCACTTAACTTTTTCCTTTTCTATGATGCATTAAGTTTTTTTGATCAGATCCACTTTATTGTAAGAATGGATTTGATCATTTAACATTGTATTACAAGGAATAAGCCCACTAGACCATGCATTCAAGGTAATTTCATTTTATCTGGGAAGTATAATCAATGTGAGAAGATCTCTAAAATGGTTGCTAGCGTGAACCTTGGTCAACTGGATAAAATCCTATTTAATAGGGCCTTTGATAGCATTCATTTAAAACCCCAGCGCCAAATTCTGGGGGGAAAGGAACCTTGAATGAAATTAATTTCTAAAGGAACAAGGAAAGTAACATGTGCTTCTTTGCTCAGAATTGATTGCAATCTTAAAATGTCAGATCTGCTTGCATTTAAAAAACACATTCATGGGGAAAAAAGAGCTATTTTCGCATAGCATGAAAAAAATATATGGATAGTCACAGAATTTCTACAGGACAAGTACCTTTTAATTTTATCTTTATATTACTCGGAAATAGGCTGAAATATCCCTATAAAATGGCTTTTACAATACTGGCAAAGAGAAAATATAACCAAGTGATTTGATTAAAGTTCTAATAATTATGAGACTGAAGTGTAATTTGTTTATCAGTATTTTAATTTTGCCCTTTCAAATAAAAATGCAAAGCTATAGGGCATAATAAGGTTACTATATTCCCATTACAAAGACTAAGTCAGTCCTATTTACCATAAGAACTAATTGCAGCAAACATCAAATTTAAAGGGATTACCTGTCTTGGTAAAGACAATCTCGGTTACTATTTAGAATGTGTATTGTTTTCCTTTCATAGCACAACATAAAAGTGAAGAACATGATAGTTCTAAATTAAAATGGTCAAAAAGTATATCTTAAAATCAACAAAATTCATGTTTTCTCCTTAAGCAAATAAAGAGCTGGTGATGGCAAATGCAGAAACCACACTCTCTCCTTGAATGGAAAACTGTTTTTCTGTTTATGAAAGTGTGTGTGTGTGTGTGTGTGTGTGTGTGTGTGTGTGTGTGTGTGTGTAGGAAGAAGAGAGGGAAATGAAAGGGGGAGAAGAAGAGCCTTTGAAAGAGAAAGCCCGCAGAGAGCAAAAAATCATGGGTGGGTAAAGGGATTAAATAATAAGTATCCATTCATGCTAGTGTTTTCTTAAATCATTTAAACACCTGTACCTACATAGTTGTCAAAGCAGCAGATCAGGCCAGGGATTTGTATTTTATTCCTGGTGTAACATAGTGAAAAGTTTTCATATCTCTTTAAGTTCTTACTGCATCTAATACTACTAGGTAAGGCATTTTTCACTGGTTTCCTTAGTCATTGCTAGTCTATAATTTCCAAAAGTCAATTAGCAAAGTGCCACCTGAAGAACCCACACATGTGGTAGTGTGCAAACCAAGGATTTTGAATATAAAAAGACAGGTGGATGGAACTGAGTTTTGAGGACAATGAAAGTGAAATGCAAATGCCAAATTGATTCTAACATTGACCCAATTTTATCCAATGGATTAGGTGCATGCATCACTCTCAGCATCTCAGATGTGTTATGACTGCTACTTAATGAATGTGATTATATATGAGACTCATCTGCATTAGAGTTTAGGAAGATGTCCAATCTCCCTCTCTTTCTCTTTCACACACACAAACACATACATAAAATTTTCTTTAACTCAGTTATGTGACATGAGACATTATTTGAGAATGCATGATAGTAGGTAGTTAATGTGGTGATAATGGAAGTACTACAAATAGTTTGGGTTAACCTTTTTATGTGTGTGAGCTATAAATTATTTTCCTCCAATATTTCCACCCCCCAATCATATAATGAATGTTTTCTCTTATTCTTGTGATATAAAGACCAGTAGGGACAGATTCAAATACCTAAGTGAAGTGAAGTGAAAGTCGCTCAGTTGCATCGGAATTTGTGACTCCACGAAGTATACAGTCCATGGAATTCTCCAGGCCAGAATACTGGAGTGGGTAGCCTTTCCCTTCTCCAGGGGATCGTCCCAACCTGGGGAACGAAATCAGGTCTCCCACATTGCAGGCAGATTCCTTACCAGCTGAGCCACAAGAAAGTGAAAGTGAAAATGAAGTTGTGTCTGACTATTGCAACTCCATGGACTGTAGCCTACCAGGCTCCTCAGTCCATGGAATTTTACAGACAAGAGTACTGGAGTGGGTTGTCATTTCCTTTTCCAGGGAATCTTCCCAACCCAGGGATTGAACCCAGTTATCCCACATTGCAGGCAAATGCTATACCATCAGAGCCACCGGGAAGATTATACAGTGGAAGGGAGACATAGATTTAAGGGACTAGATTTGATAGACAGAGTGCCTGATGAACTATGGATGGAGGTTCGTGACATTGTATAGGAGACAGGGATTAAGACCATCCCAAAGAAAAAGAAATGCAAAAAAAGCAAAATGGCTGTCTGAGGAGGCCTTACAAATAGCTGTGAATAGAAGAGACACAAAAAGCAAAGGAGAAAAGGAAAGATATTCCCATCTGAATGCAGAGTTCCAAAGAATAGCAAGGAGAGATAAGAAAGCCTTCCTCACCCATCAATGCAAAGAAATAGAGAAAAACCACAGAATGGGAAAGACTAGAGATCACTTCAAGATAATTAGAGATACCAAAGGAACATTTCAGGCAAAGATGGGCTCAATAAAGGACAGAAATGGGATGGACCTAACAGAAGAGGAAGATATTAAAAAGAGATGGCAAGAATACACAGAAGAATTCTACAAAAGAGAACTTCACGACCCAGATAATCACGATGGTGTGATCAACCACCTAGAGCAAGACATCCTGGAATGTGAAGTCAAGTGGGCCTCACTATGAAGAAAGCTAGTGGAGGTGATGGAATTCCAATGAGCTATTTCAAATCCTGAAAGATGACGCTGTGAAAGTGCTGCACTCAATATGCCAGCAAATTTGGAAAACTCAGCAATGGCCACAGGACTTGAAAAGGTCAGTTTTGACTCCAATCTCAAAGAAAGTCAATGCCAATGAATGCTCAAACTACTGCACAATTGCACTCATCTCACATGCTAGTAAAGTAATGCTCAATATTCTCCAACCCTGGCTTCAGCAATACATGAACCATGAAGTTCCACATGGTCAAGCTGGTTTTAGAAAAGGCAGAGGAACCAGAGATCAAATTGCCAACATCTGCTGGATCATCGCAAAAGCAAGAGAGTTCCAGAAAAAAGCATCTATTTCTGCTTTATTGACTATGCCAAAGCCTTTGGCTGTGTGGATCACAATAAACTGTGGAAAATTCTGAAAGAGATGGGAATACCAGACCATCTGACCTGTCTCTTGAGAAACCTGTATGCAGGTCAGGAAGAAACAGTTAAAACTGAACATGGAACCACAGACTGGTTCCAAATAGGAAAAGGAGTATGTCAAGGCTGTATATTATCACCCTGCTTATTTAACTTATATGCAGAGTACATCATGAGAAACGCTTGGCTGGAAGAAGCACAAGCTGGAATCAAGATTACTGGGAGAAATATCAATAACCTCAGATATGCAGATAACACCACCCTTATGGCCGAAAGTGAAGAGGAACTAAAAAGCCTCTTGGTGAACGTGAAAAAGGAGAGTGAAAAAGTTGGCTTACAGCTCAACATTCTGAAAACTAACATCATGGCATCTGGTCCTACCACTTCATGGCAAATAGATGGGGAAACAGTGCAAACAGTGTCAGACTTTATTTTTCGGGGCTCCAAAATCACTGCAGATGGTGATTGCAGCCATGAAATCAAAAGACACTTACTCCTTGAAAGGAAAGTTATGGCCAACCTGGATAGCATATTGAAAAGCAGAGACATTATTTTGCCAAAAAAAGGTCCATCTAGTCAAGGCTATGGTTTTTCCAGTGGTCATGTATAGATGTGCGAGTTGGATGGTGAAGAAAGCTGAGCACTGAAGAATTGATGCTTTTGAATTGTGGTGTTGGAGAAGACTCTTGAGAGTTCCTTGGACTGCAAGAAGATCCAATCAGTCCATTCTAAAGGAGTTCAGTCCTTGGTGTTCATTGGAAGGACTGATGTTGCAGCTGAAACTCTAATACTTTGGCTACCTCATACAAAACATTGACTCAGTGGAAAATACGCTAATGCTGGCAAGGACTGGGGGCAGGTGAAGAAGGGAGTGACACAGGATGAGATGGCTAGATGGCATCACCTATTTGATAGACATCGGTTTGGGTGGACTCTGGGAGTTGGTGATGGACAGGGAGGCCTGGCATGCTGTGATTCATGGGGTCGCAAAGAGTCAGACAAACTGAGTGACTGAACTGAACTGAACTGAAATGCGGATAGATTAGGAAAAGTTTGTGGCATCTACAGTTTTGAAAAAGGACATGTTTTACTTTTTTATCTGAAAATTCAATGCAACAAATATTTTTTGGGTGCCTATATTTTATGTGCTCAGTTGTGTCCAACGCTTTTACAACACCATGACCACAGGTCACCATGTTCCTCTGTCCACGGGATTTCCCAGGCAAGAATACTGGGGCCAACTGCCATTTCCTTCTAGGATAGCATTAGGCACTAAATGTACTAATGTGAATGTTTACAAGCATTGCTATTAAGAAGTTTTTAATTTAGAGACTTAAGAAAGATAAAATAATTGATTCAATTTTAATATGGTAACTGACAAGATGGGCTGTGTGATTTGTGGAGACAGGAGTCATGTTTGAATTTACCCAATTACATCCTAACCATCAAGGACATTGACTTACACATAGTAAATTCCTGGTAAATATTGAATAAATGAATAGCAGTATATGATGGATATTGTGGGATCAGTGAAGAGGGAAGCTCACAGCCTGTGATTTGGAGAAAGGTTGTTGGACAAGATGATGGATGTAAACAATCTTAAACTTTAACACACTAACAACGTGGGGAGGCTTCTAGGCAGAAAAAAAGAGAAAGCTGAGGAGCAAGCATGGAAACATGGAACAAAATGTTGAATATGGAAAGCTATAAGAATTTTGGAAATATAAATAATCTACATTTATCTCCCACAATGATGTGCACCCCAATGTTCATAACAGCACTACTCCCAATAGTCAAGATATGAAAGCAACTTAAATGTCCATCAACAGATAGATGGATAAATAAGACATGGGATTTATACACAACGCAATTTTACTCAGGCATACAAAAAGAATAAAATAATTGCCATTTGCCACAAAGACAGAAATACAGATCAATGGAACAAAATACAAAGCACAGAGATAAGTCCACGCACCTGTGGACACCTTATCTTTGACAAAGGAGGCAAGAATATACAATGGAGAAAAGACAACCTCTTTAACAAGTGGTGCTGGGAAAACTGGACAGCCACTTGTAAAAGAATGAAACTAGAACACTTTCTAACACCATACACAAAGATAAACTCAAAATGGATCAAAGATCTAAGCATAAGACCAGAAAATATAAAACTCCTAGAAGATAACATAGGCAAAACACTCTCTGACATAAACCAAAGCGGGATCCTCTATGACCCATCTCCCAGAATATTGGAAATAAAAGCAAAAATAAACAAATGGGACCTAATTAAAATTAAAAGCTTCTGCACAACAAAGGAAACTAAAAGCACGGTGAAAAGGCAGCCTTCAAAATGGGAGAAAATAATAGCAAATGAAGCAATGGACAAACAATTAATCTCAAAAATATAAAAGCAACTCCTGCAACTCAATTCCAGAAAAACAAAAGACCCAATCAAAAAGTGGGCCAAAGACCTAAACAGACATTTCTCCAAAGAAGACATAAAAATTGCTAGCAAACACATAAAAAGATGCTCAACATCACTCATTATCAGAGAAATGCAAATCAAAACCACAATGAGATACCACTTTACATCAGTCAGAATGGTTACCATCCAAAAGTCCACAAGCAATAAATGCTGGAGAGGATGTGGAGAAAAGGAACCCTCTTACACTGTTGGTGGGAATGCAAACTAGTACAGCCACTATGGAGAGCAGTGTGGAGATTCCTTAAAAAACTGAAAGTAGAACTGCTATATGAACCAGTAATCCAACTGCTGGACATACACACTGAGGAAACCAAAACTGAAAGAGACATGTGTACCCCAATGTTCATTGCTGCACTGTTTACAATAGCCAGGACATGGAAGCAACCTAGAAGTCCATCAGCAGATGAATGGGTAAGGAAGCTGTGGTACATATACACAATGGAATATTACTCAGCCATTAAAAAGAATTCAGTTGAATCACTTCTACTGAGGTGGATGAAACTGGAGCCTATTATACAGAGTGAAGTAAGCCTGAAGGAAAAACAACAATACAGTATACTAATGCATATATATGGAATTTAGAAAGATGGTAGTGATAACCCTGTATGCGAGACAGCACAAGAGATGCAGATGTATAGAACAGTCTTTTGGACTCTATGGGAGAGGGCAAGGGTGGGATGATATGGGAGAATGGCATTGAAACATGTAAATTATCATATGTGAAATGAATTGCCAGCCCAGGTTTGATGCATGTTACAGCTCAGGGCTGGTGCACCAGGATGACCCAGAGGGATGGAATCGGGAGGGAGGAGGGTGGGGGGTTCTGGAAGGGGAACACATGTATACCCATGGCGGATTCATGTCAATGTATGCCAAAACCAACACGATAATGTAAATAAAAAAATAAATAAATAAAAGAGAAAAAATTGCCATTTGCAACAACATGGATAGAACTAGAGATTAGCAAACAAAGTGAAATAAATCAGAGAATGACAATCATTTACATGTGTAATCTAAAAAAAAAGAACAATACCAAATAGAAATAGACTCACAGACAGATATTGAAAATAAACTTATATTTACCAAAGGGGAAATGAGGATGGAGTGATAAACTAGGAGTCTGCAATTAACAGATTTAGACTACTGTATATCTTAATAAAATAGATGAGCAACAAAGAATGGCTGTATAGCACAGGAAACTATATTCAATATCTCATGATAATATAAATTGCAAAAGAATCAGAAAGAGAATATATATATATATGTATGTATATATATATATATATATGAAACAGAATCACATTTCCAAAATTAATGCAACACTGTAAATCAACTATAGTTCAATTAAAAAAAGAAACTATATCCATTATCCTGTGCTAGACCACAATGGAAAGAACTATGTATAAAGTATATATTTGTATATATGTATAATTAAGCAAATTTTCTCTACATGTGAAACAGACAAAATTATAAATCAACTATACCTCAATTAAAATTCAATAATTAAAATATTTTTAAATGTGAATTTAAGGAGAAATAATAAAAATCAGCAAAAATTATGTTACAGAACTGTATTCACACAGAGTGCACATTTACAAGTCAGTGATAATGGTATTATGAATAGATGACTTACTCTGGAACTGATGGTTAATTTGCCAACATCCACTGGATCATCAAAAAAGCAAGAGAGTTCCAGAAAAATATCTATTTCTGCTTTATTGACTATGCCAAAGCCTTTGACTGTGTGGATCACAACAAACTGTGGAAAATTCTGAAAGAGATGGAAATACCAGACCACCTAACCTGCCTCTTGAGAAATGCAGGTCAGGAAGCAACAGTTAGAACTGGACATGGAACACAGACTTGTTCCAAATAGGAAAAGGGGTATATCAAGGCTGTATATTATCACCCCGCTTATTTAACTTATATATAGTGTATCTCATGAGAAATGCTGGGCTGGATGAAGCACAAGCTGGAATCAAGATTGCCTGGAGAAATATCAATAACCTCAAATATTCAGATGACACCACCTTTATGGCAGAAAATGAAGAAGAACTAAAGAGCTTCTTAATTAAAGTGAAGGAGGAGAGTGAAAAAGTTGGCTTAAAGCTCAACATTCAGAAAACTAAGCTCATGGCATCTGGTCCCATCACTTCATGGCAAATAGATGGGGAAACAGTGGAGAGAATGTCAGACTTTATTTTGGGGGGCTCCAAAATCACTGTAGATGGTGACTGCAACCATGAAATAAAAATATGCTTACTCCTTGGAAGGAAAGTTATGACCAACCTAGGCAGCATATTGAAAAGCAGAGGCATTACTCTGCCAACAAAGGTCCATCTAGTCAAGGCTATGGTTTTTCCAGTAGTCACGTATAGATGTGTGATTTGGACTATAAAGAAAGCTGAGCGCCAAAGAATTGTGTGATACTTTTGAACTGTGGTGGTGGAGAAGACTCTTGAGAGTCCCTTGTACTGCAAGGAGATCCAACCAGTCCATCCTAAAGGGGATCAGTTCTCGGTGTTCATGGGAAAGACTGATTTTGAAGCTGAAACTCTGATATTTTGGCCACCTGATGTGAAGAGCTGACTCATTTGAAAAGACCTTAATGCTGGGAAAGATTGATGGCAGGAGGAGAAGGGGACGGCAGAGGATGAGATGGTTGTATGGTATCACTGATTCAGTGGATGTGAATTTGGGTAATCTCCGGGAGATGGTGATGGACAGGAAGGCCTGGCGCGCTGCAGTCCATGAGGTCGCAAAGAGTCGGACATACTGAGGGACGGAACTGAACTTAATTTGAGCAATAATGCCAGGTTTCCAGGTACAATGGTCTTAACAGTGATTTCAAAAGTTGCATAAGGAAAATATGCTTTCACAGAGTCAGATGGACCTGAATATAGCCAAGGGTTTGGCCATATAGCCATAAATTTTAAAATTATCTGCACAGTTATATTCTCCTTGCCAAAATTTGAAGGATATTATGTATATGTGGTGGGTATAGTTTTCTTTCAGCTCAATCAGTTCTTTTTTGAAATGAGCTTTACTAATGTGTCAGATGTGTGATAATTCAGTTACTTCCTGAGATATGAATTCTGAAGACAGCTGCAGATTTTTTTTTAGCTTGGATCGTTTATTTTTTAAATACCCAGATAACACATGATATTTTAGAAAAATAAAAAAATATAGATAAGTGGAAAAAATGAAGTAATTCCCAATCCCAGTATTAACCATTGCTGACAGATATGTGTGTGTATATATATATATGTATATATACACACACATATGTAAATGAGTGTGTACATGTAAAAGTGAGTGGAAGATTGAGAAAGAGAGAGAAAGAGAATTATTTATTAACTAAAATATAAATATACTTGTGTTTCATAACCTGCTTTTATGCTTAACAATATGTCATGATTATCTTTCACTTTCATTAGATGTGAAATTGTTAGTCACTCAGACATGTCTGGCTCTTTGCAACCCCATGGACTGTAGCCTACCAGGTTCCTCTGTCCATGGGATTCTCCAGGCAAGTATACTGGAGTGGGTTGCCATTCCCTTCTCCAGGGCATCTTCCCGACCTAGGATAGACCCCGAGTCTCTTACACAACAGGCATATTCTTAACCATCTGAGCCACCAGGGAAGTCCTCAAAAAAGTATAGGGTATGATTTCATTTTTTTATGGTTTCATAGTCTTCAATCGATAATATGTAATGAACTTAATGAGCTTTCTTTCCATGAGCATTTAGGTATTTTCATTTATTCAGTAATATCAATATTATTGCCATGAACACATTTGTACACATCTTTGCATTCTTGTGTTAGTGTCATAGTAAGATAAAATCCTAAGTAATGTCAATCAATAAGGGTGAAGGGCCTGAAATTTTACCTTACTTGCAAAGCAGATATGTTAACCTGGTACAATTTTATGGATATTGGTAGAAGATGTGAGACTCCTGGGTCAGAGTAGGGGAGAGTTTAACATTCACAACATTAACAATAGTCAAAGTATCAGCATTTTGATTTTTAGTATGTGTTCCCATACCCCAAGTGCCAATCTTAGAGTGACTCAAAATAGTTGCATTACAGGACTGAAATCTTGAGCTTTGGGAACCTGTGCCTTTTATTATTGGATTTAAACATTCCTTCTCTTTGCAGTATTGCTGGAAAACCTGCTCCTTTGCACTGAAACAAAACATCATCTATATCTTTCACTGTATAGATGTTCTTAATCATTCACTTTCAAGATGTTTATCTAGCTCAAGGACTAGATAATGGCCTCCGTATAGAAATAATTGGGTCAGAGTGTATGTGCATTTTAAGTATTGCCTAAATTGCCTTATTTAAAGTTTATACTAATTTCCAGTCCTACAAATAATCCATAAGTGTTCTTATTTCTTCACACCCTCAGCTATACTAGATTTTGTCACCACGACTGGGAAAAATGGCACTTCATGTTCTAAAACTTTAATTTCTTTTCTTACTAGTGAGATTAAATTTATTTTAGTAATTATGTTTGTCACTTGTACTTCTTCCTTGCGAACTGCCCTTTCATGTCTCAAGACATTTTTTCTATTGATCTTTTTATTTTTTCTTGTTGATTTATAGGTTGCCTTAGTATATTAAAATATGAGCACATTATATAATGTATTACAAACATATACTATGTATAATTGCTGTCTATTTTCTTAGTTGCATAAATTTGAAACATGCTTTCATTAAAATTTCTGACTGTTTTTGGAAATTATAAATTTCTTTCCATAAATAGCTCTGTATTTTAAAACATGAGTTCAGTAACATTGTACAGTATAAGATGCATGCAGTATTCAAATAATATCTGCTAAACTTACAATCATTTTGAGTTTAAAAGCCTATACTTCCTTGAATATATCAGCAGTGATTTTATTTTTCCCTGAAGTATGAAGTTGATTGTGGTCAGATATCTTGTCACATCACTAAGAAAGTACATTATTATGAAATATGGGAGTCCAAAGAATTTAACCCTATAGAATTCTTTTAATTGCAAAAAAAAAAACTATGTTCATTGAATTTCTTTAGCAAATTTCATGAACTAGTCATATGACAGTGTTCAACACAATTAAACATCTTATCCTCTTCAGCTTTTTAATTATTTATTTATTTTTATATTTATTCATTTATTTTATTTACATTATCATGTTGGTTTTGCCATATATTGACATAAATTCACCATGGGTATACATGTGTCTTCAGCTTTTTAAAAATATCTCATAAATAGCAGAATAAACATGAAGAACATTTGGTGTTGATCACTTCTTTTACATGACTTAACCTTGCCAAGCACAAGCCTACTAGATAAATGATGGGATGGAAACTGTATATAAAATCTTTCACTTTTCACCTGAATGGACTGTTCAAACATTTTCTGTTATTGCAAATGCCTCATCTATAGAAAGTGAGTCCATTTTTTTATATGAATAGATCAAAGTTTTCAAATCCTTTATTGCCATGTGGTTAAACACTAGATATATCACACATCATGAAAACCCATATTTGTCAGTGATGTCAAGGATGATCTATGATAAAACAATAAACTATTCAGTAAACAGAGCTAGTAAAAACTGTTATCCATATGGAAAAAAATTGAATCCCTATATCAAACTATATACAGGCATAACTCATTTTATCCTGATTTGAAGATATTGCATTTTTTTTTAACTTGGAGGTTTGTGGCAACCCTGCCTCAAGCAGAGCTATGGGCAACATTTTTTTTTCCACCAGTATTTGCTTACTTCATGTCTCTGTGTCACATTTTGGTAATTATCACAATTTTTCAAACTTGATTGCTTTTATTATTCTTCTTTTGTTATTGTGATCTGTGAGGAGTGATTTTTGATGTTACTATTTTAATTGTTTTTGGGCTCCACAAATTATGCCCATATAACACTATGAACTTATAAATATTATGTGTCTCTGACTGCTCCACTGATCTGCCATTGCCCCATTTCTCTCCCTTTTTTCAGTTTCCCTCTTCCCTAAGACATAACAATATTGAAATTAGGCAGTATAATAATCCTACAATAACCTCTAAGTGTTTAAGTGAAAGGAAGAGTTGCATGTCTCTCATTTTAAATAAAAAAGGCTAGAAATGATTAATTTTAATGGGGAAAACATATCAAAAGACAAAATAGGCCAAAGTCCAGACATCTTGCCTCAAAAAGCTAGCCAAGGTTTAAATACAAAGAAAAAGTTCTTGAAGGAAATTATAAGTCCTACTGTAGTGAATACATAAGTGATAACAAAGCAAAAAGACTTTACTGCTGATATGGAGAAAGTTTTATTGGTCTAGATAGACGATCAAATGACATTTTCTTGAGTCAAAGCTTAATCCAGAGGAAGATCTTAACTCTCTTTGAGTCTATGAAAGCTGAGAGAGGTGAAGAAACTGCAGAAAAAATTTGAAGGTAACCAGCATTGGTTCAGGCTTTCCAGGTGGCTCAGTGGTAAAGAATCTGCATGCCAATGCAGGAGACATAAGAAGTGCAGGTTCAATCCCTGGGTTGGGAAGATCCCTGGAGTAGGAAATGGCAACCTACTCCAATATTCTTGTCTGGGAAACCCCATGGACAGAGGAGCCAGGAAGGCTACTATCTATGGGGTCTCAAAGTCATCCTCATAAATTAAAAATGAAAAGTGAAGCAGCAAGTGTTAATGTAGAAGCTGTGGCAAGTTATCCAAATCTAACTAAGGTAATTAATTAATGAAGATGACTACACTGAACACCATATTTTCAAGGTAGACAAAACAACCTGATATAGTGGACAATGTCATCTAGGGCTTTCATACCTGGAGAGGAAAAGTCAATGCCTGGGTTCAAACATTCAGTAGGCTGACTCTCTCTTCAGGACTAATACAGGAAATCCTAGGACCCTTAAGAATATTGTGTTATATACTCTGCCTGTGTTCTATAAATAGAACAACAAAGTCTGGATGACAGTTCACCTGTTTACCACATTGGTTAACTCCAGTGTTTAAAATAATTGCTCAGAAAAAAAAAAGATTCCTTTCAAACTATTACTGTTCATTGACAATGCACCTGGTCACCCAAGAACTCAGATGAATATGTACAATGAGATTAATGTTGCTTTCATGCCTAGTAACACAATATCAGTTCTGTAGCCCATGCATCAAGGAGTAATTTTGACTTTCAAGTTTTATTATTTAAGGAATACACCTTGTAAGACTGTGGCTGCCATAGATGGTGATTCTTCTGTTAGAACTGCAGAAAGTAAATTGAAAGCCTTCTGGAAAGGATTCACTATGCTAGATGCCATTAAGAACATTTGTGCTTCACAGAAAGAGGTCAAAATATCAACATTAAAAACAATTTGGAAGACATTGATTCCAACCCTCATGGATGAGTTTGAGGAGTTCAAGACTTCAGTGGAGGAAGTAACTGCAGATGTGGTAGAAATAGCACAGAACTCAAATTAAAGGTGGGGACTTGAAAATGTGACTGAATAGTTGCAATCTCATGGTAAAACCAATGAATGAGGAGTTGCTTCTTTCAGTTGAACAAAGAAAGTGTTTTCTTGAGATGGACGCTACTCCTGGTGAAGACACTGTGAAGGTTGTTGAAATAACAAAGGATTTAGAATATTATCAATTTTTTTGGTATAAAAACAGCAGGATTTGAGAGGATTAACTCCATTTTTTAAAGAAGTTCTGTGGGAAAAAATGCTGTTAAGCAGCATTATTTGCTACAGAGAAATCGTTCATGAAAGGAGGTGCCAAATGATTGGGCAAAGTTAATTGTTGTCTTATGTTGAGAAATTTCCGCAACCAACCCAGCCTTCAGAAATCACCACCTTGATCAGTCAGCAGCCATCAACACTGAGGCAAGACCATTTATCAACATAAAGATTATGACTCACTGAAGGCTCAGATGATGGTGAGCATTTTTTAGCAATAAAGTATTTTAAGTTAGGTATTAATACATTGTTTTTAAAGAAATAATGTTATTGTACATTTAATAGACTACACTATAAACAGAACTTTTATATGCACTAGGAAAGCAAAAATTTTGTATAACTCAACTTATCGTGGTGGTGTGGAAATTAATCTGCAATATCTCCAAGATATGCTTATTTAGAAAAGACAATTCCAGGTGAATTAAGTGCTTTGATGCTAAAAGCAAACTTTTAGCACTGTTTGTATAAACTTTAAGTGACTCTCTCCTTAGGGTAGGTGAAGAGTTTCTTAATTGAAATGTAAAATGTGCTAGCCATAAAATAAAATACTTGTTTTGACTATATTAAGATTAGCAACTTATTTTCATTAAAATAAGCATAGTGAAATATAATGAAGTGACAACACACAACTGAGAGAAGACATTTGCAACACATAAAAGTGTCAAAGGCTGATACCAACAATGAAAATAAAACTCTTATATATCAGTCAACTGAGAAAGGATAATGAGCATACACAGAAAAATAGGCAAAAAGATGAGCATTTTCACTAAAGATAAAAAATACAGCTAATAAACATATACAGAAAGACTTTTCATCATTAATGATATATACTATAATACAATAAATAATATGCAATATAGTAATGATGGTATAATAATTTCAAAGACATATCATATTATACTCACTTGACTGGAAATGGAAGTTAAGAATTTTGACAATATCATTGGGTATGGTTTTTACAAGATCTTTATATGTTGCTGGTAAAAGGGTAAATTGGTATAATCATTTTGAAAAACAATTTGGCATTATCTTAAAAAGTTAAATATCCATGAACTATGACTCCAAATATATCCCTTCCAAATTTCTTGCACAAGTACAGAAATATTCATAGCAGCCCTGTTTGTAATAGACAAAGGGTGAGAAGGAGGGGAAGCAAAAAAGAAAAGTAAAACAAAACTTTCAAAACAATAACAATAAGAAAAGCAACAGCTTAGAAAGAAGCACATGGCCTTCATCAGCAGAATAAATATTTGCTCAGTGCAAAAAAGCAAGAGCCAGAAGATTTCATGGAGTAATATACCTTTTATAAAATGCAAACTCAACTAAAATTAAACAATACATACTTTAGCACACATAAGTATTATATAAACCTTATTTTGAGATTCAAGGACATGGTAAAATAATAATCACAGTAGGTGATTATCATAGATAGAGGGAAGCAGGCAATAATCTGGCAAAGAAGCACAAAGGTAGATGTTAGTTACTATCAATGTTCTGGTTCTCAATTTGGGTGGTGAGTTTAATGGAGTTTATTATACAATGAAAAAAGCAACTCTTCTTTGTATGACTTCATTTGTGTTGCTAAAATTTTCAAGTGTGCCACACCCTGAGATAAGCTGAACTTCATTTGATGACACAACTGGTAGAATTCCCTTTGTCTAATCCTACTTTTATTTGACAAGTGAAAAAGTTGAGGCCTAGAGAAACAAGACAATTTCTCACATGATCTACTGCATGCCAGTAATAGTACCCAATCTTCCTGCTTATTGGCCACAATGCTTAGAATAGGAATGAAAGTGATTCTGAGTCAATGTCTTGAAAAAAACCACAGATTTTTCTCAGTGGTGCTGTTGGTATGGCCATTTTATCTCTCAGATTGTAAATTGTGAGGATGAAAGACCTGAAATACTGATGTCCATATCTTCTATTGGGCTTCCCAGGTGGCTCAGTGGTAAAGAATCTGCCTGCCAATGCAGGAGATACGAGCTTGATCCCTGGTTTGGGAAGATCCCCTGGAGAAGGAAATGGCAACATATTCCAACATTCTTGTCTGGGAAATCAAATCATACAAGCAGAGGAGCCTGGTAGGCTACAGTCCATGGAATTGCAAAAGAATTGGACACAACTAAAAAACAGCAACAACAACAATGACATGTCTTCTATTACTGGACTGCAAAAATCATCAATTATTCTGGCATGTAGCAAGAAGCAGAAAGTAGAGCTAAAAGAGTCCCAGTGCTGTTATTTGAGTTCTTGATGCAGTCATATTAGATAGGAATTCCATTCCATGACTTTCTTGTTAAATGAGTAAGTAAGCTCTCCTTTCTGGCTGAAGAATTTTATAGTAGGATTTCTGGCACATGCTACCAAACATTCTTGACAAATACATCCAAGGAAAGCTAAATACAAAGCATCATCATCAGAAATGTATTGAAAAAAAACACCCTTCTCAGCAAAGCTTTAATATTTTCTTTTGTACTCATTGACTATGTGAGTTTTATGTATTATTTCAGACCTAAAATTTCCTATCCTTGGACTCAGTGGATATCTTGATTAGTTGCATCTTTTTACTTCTTTGGATAACTCTTAAACCTTTCTCTGTCAGCACAGACTGGACAGACAATGAGGACAGGACTCTGAACTTGGTACTAAAAACTAAAGGGAGAAGGCAAATCTAAGAATGTAAAGAAATAAAGAATGTAGTTCTTGGCATTAAAAATGTGCAATTTAAAGGGAAAGAAGATATATAAAAATTGAAGACACAGATACATGTAAAGATATATTAAAAATTCAGCTATCTATATTTTCAAAGCTGCTTATGTGAATTAATTTCAGAATTTTCATTCTGCTTTTCTTGAGTTTCAATGTTTTAGATTTTCAAAAATAAATAATATTCTATACTTATTCTCCAGGAATATAGCTTTTAACTGTGTCATTTTTTGGCTCTTAGAGTTTACTTTGGTTGGAGAGAGCCTAGGATATCAGTGGACAGAAGATAGAGCTCTCCAAGAACATTTATCCAGGAATAATTCTTAAGATGTTGGAAAGGTTTTTAGACACTGTATTAGTTAGGGGTTCTCTATAGAAATAGAAAAAATAGGCTGTATGTTTATCTGTCTGTCTCTGACTATATATTTTCTTCCCCTTCCTGACTTCAATATATTTATTGAGATGGAGATAGAGGGTGGAAATTGATTGCTTTATTATTATTGTTATAAGGATTTGGCTTACATGATTATGGAGGCTGACAAGTCCCAAGATCTGCAGTTAGTAAGCTGGAGACCCAACAAAGCTGATGTAGTTTCAATCTGAGTCCAAAGTCAGGGAATAATTGATAACCCAGCTCAAATGCAGCCAGGCAAAAATAATCCTCTCTTACTCCTGGGAGGCTCAGCTCTTTTATTCTGTACAGATCCTCAACTAATTGGTTGTGTTTCACCCATATTAGGGAGGATGTCGTGCTTTATTCCATCTACTGATACAAATGTTAATATCACCCAAAAGCCATTACATGAATATCTAGGCACCCCTTCTCCCAGTCAAGTTGACATATAATATTGTCAAAAGCATTGCCTAGTTCAAGTATCTTGGTTTCCAGTTTAGAAAATGAGATCTAGTAAGGTTAAATAATCTAAAGTCACAGTGCTAGTTGGGCAAATAACTGGAACTAGAACCTAGGTCTCCCCAATACTGGTATAGTGCTTTTTCCACTATATAACATTAACTTCTCCCCTTCTCCATCCTAATGTAGATTAAACATTCATTATGCCTCAGTTCAGTTCAGTTCAGTCACTCAGTCATGTCTGACACTTTGTGACCCCATAGACTGCAGCACACCAGGTCTCCCTGTCCATCACTAACTCCAGGAGTTTACTCAAATTCATGTCCATTGAGTCAGCTATGCCATCCAACCATCTCATCTTCTATCGTCTCCTTCTCCTCCCACCTTCAATCTTTCCCAGCATCAGGGTCTTTTCAAATGTGTCAGTTCTTGACAGCAGGTGGCCAAAGTATTGGAGTTTCAGCTTCAGCATCAGTCCTTCCAATGAATATTCAGGACTGATTTCTTTTAGGATAAACTGGTTGGATCTCCTTGCAGTCCAAGGGACTCTCAAGAGTCTTCTATAACACCACAGTTCAAAAGCATCAATTATTTGGCATTCAGCTTTCTTTATAGTCCAACTCTCACATCCATACATGACTACTAGAAAAACCATAGCCTTGACTAGATGGACCTTTGTTGGCAAAGTAATGCCTCTGCCTTTTAATACGCTGCCTAGGTTGGTCATAACTTTTCTTCCAAGGAGTAAGCATCTTTTTAATTTCAAGGCTGCCATTATGCCTATTAACTGTTAAAAAAATATCAAAATATAATTTAAACAAATGAAACCAGATGGAAAATTGGATGACTTTTGGCTAACTTTAACTTATTTTTGCATTATTATATGAGTTTAATGTGTATAACATGAAATATTTGACCTTTCAGCAATGTGGATTTTAATTCACATGTAACTTATAGTTGACGCTCATATTTGAGATTCCTCTGCAACTTCTGAATCAACCAACTATGGACTGTGTAGTACTGTAGTTTTACTATTGAAAAATATCTGTGTATAAGTAGACCTACACAATTCAAATCCATGTTGTTCAAGAGTGAACTACATCCATGTACACTGCAAAGTGATCACCACCACAAGTCTAATTACCATCCATCATCATACAGTTGACTTCATTCACCTATTTTTACTACTCTCAATCCCCTTCCACTCTGGTAATCACTAATCTGATCTTTGTATCTAGAGTTTGTCTTGTTTATTTACTTTTGTTGTTTTGCTTTAGATTCCACATATGAGTGAAATAATAAGGTATTTGTCTTTCTCAGACTGACTTATTTTCCTTGGTGTAATGCTTTCAAGGTCCATCTATGTTTTCACAAATGGTAGGATTTCATTATTTTTATGACTGAGCCATTGTATATATACCACATCTTCTTTATCCATCCATCCATTGACACTTAAAGACAAAAGGAGAAATGAACAAATGGGACTACATCAAACTAAAAACTTCTGAACAGTGAAGGAAACCATCAACATGCAAATGCAATCTACTGAGTGGGAGAAGATAGTTGAACATCATGTATTTGATGTATGTGTATACTAGTGGCTCAGTCATGTCTGATTTTTGCAACCCCATAGCCTACCAGATTACTCTGTTCATGAGATTCTCCAGGCAAGAATACTGGAGTAGGTTGCCATTCCTTTCTCCAGGGGATCTTCCTGACCCAGGGATTGAATTCAGGTCTCCCACATTGCAGGCAGACTCTTTACCATCTGAGCCACCTGGGAAGCCCCTTCTATATTTGGTAAGGGGTTAATATCCAAAATGCACAAAGAACCCATCCTACTCAACAATAAAAACAAAGATTAAAAAATGATCAGAGGATTTGAATAGGCATTTTACCAAGAAAACATACAGAGGAACAACAGGTACAAGGAAATGATGCTCAAATCACTCATCATTAGGGAAATGGAAGTTAAAACCATAATGAGATATTACCTCACACCTGTCAGAATAAAGTAAAAGTGAAAGTGAAGTTGCTCAGTTGTGTCTGACTCTTTGTGAACCCATGGACTGTAGCCTACCAGGTTCCTCCATCCATGGGATTTTCCAGGCAAGTATTCTGGCAGAATGGCCATTATCAAAAAGACAATAAACAGCAACTGTTGGAATAGATGTGGAAAAAATGTAACACTGTTGATGAGACTGCAAATTGTAGCTACTATGGAAAATGGTATGGAGATGCCTTTTAAAAAATTAAGAATAGAACTACCATATGACTCAACTATTCCAATTCTGGGCATTTATCTGAAGAACACAAAACCACTAGCCCAAAAACATACATACATACATATGTTATTGCAGTATTATTTTATAAAATAATTATTAAAATAATTTTAATTTATTTATAAAATAAAATAACTTCAACTTTTTAAATCCATTGATTAATGTAGGAAAAACACTAGATTGGGAGTCAGGAGAAGATTTTTATCTTGGTTTTTCCAGTATCTAACTGAATGACCTGTGAAGATCACTTTACCTCACAGGGTTGCTTTCAGTTTCCTCATCTTAAAAAGAGGGGCTGCACTTTAAACTTTAACATTTATATGCAACCTTCTAATCCTGATGTCACTCAAAGCATCCAAATATGCCATTAGTGTTTTGGTATTTGAATGCACCCATGAGTTGCAGATCACACAGCTTGCATGAGTCATTCTGCTTCTGGTGCTGAATTTGCTGGTATCAAACCTTTGTTACAAACTTTTGCTTATTGTTAACTCTAATCTCTCCCAGCAGTGGCATTATCTAGCCCTGTCTCTTCTTATGAGAGCCTCTTTTATAAATGATGTTGGTTGAAGTTTAAAAAAATGAACAAAAGATTATATAATAGTTGTTCAGTCACTCAATCGTGTCTGACTGTTTGCGACCCCATGAACTGCAGAATGCCAGGCTTCCTGTCCTTCAGTATCTCCCAGAGCTTGCTCAAACTCATGTCCATTAAGTCAGTGACACCATCCATTCATCTCATCCTCTGCTGTCCCCTTCTTCTGCTTTCAATCTTTCCCATCATCTGAGTCTTTTCCAATGAGTTGGCTCTTCTCATCAGGTGGCCAAAATATTGGAGCTTCAACTTCAGCATCAGTTCTTCCAATGAATATTCAGGACTGATTTCCTTTAGGATTGACTTGTTTGATGTCCTTACAATCCAAGGGACTCTTAAGTGTATTCTCCAACACCACAGTTCAAAATTTCACCTCATGATGAGTTCCTCCAAGTAGAAAGGCTAATATGATTATCAATTTTCTTAATGTTTATACTGTCAGTTCACTCATTCCCTCTTTCCAACAATGAAGCATGGGTTAGTAAGCTTCTTGCATTATGGTTCTGCACTATTTAAAAAAGCAAATGTAGTAAAATAACTTATTTAAGCCAGCATAGTTCTTTTTTCCTATATATATATATTTATGTCTTAGACCTCCTAGAATAGCATTATTCACTGCCTCATACCCCCTTCTATTCTGAAATTTTCAATTCATTGAGATGACTATGATTGAGAAAAATTCATTGTTGCATTTTGTCAATTCTGTATCTAGGAAAAACACACCTTAAAATAGGAGAAACATACAAAGTTCTAATTGGTGACAAGCACAGCATCATTCAATAAAGTACAGTATCATTCAAGTGTTTACTGACTAAAGACTTGGCACTGCATCTAGGCCTATAGTTGCGGTGGTTACAACTAGTAGGCTATCAAATCTCTTCGTACTAGTCTCCATTGCTTAAATTATAACTGAAAAATTCTAAATTCTAAAGAATGAGCTCAATTATTCTTTAGTGAATAATTCCCAATTCTCAATATTGAACTATTCTCAATTATTCTTTATTCAATTAATTGAATGTGCTGGGGCAAAGGGTAAAAGTGAACCAACTTAGCCTGTTTCTATTTCTAGCTATTTATGTATAGACTATCAATCAGCTGGAATTGAAGGTCAACTAGGATAGTTAGAAAAATGAAGGCTTTTAACATAAAAGTACGATTTCATGATGACATACATTTTATTTTTTTTTAATTTTTATTTTTTATTTTTTTATTGTTTTTGCCATACATTGTCATGATATCACCATGGGTTTACATATGCTTCCCCTCCGGAACCCCCCTCCCTCCTCCCTCCCCCCCGGGAAATCTCGCTGCACCAGCCCCGAGCATCAATCCTGGGCTGGCGATTGATTAGACACATGACAATTAACATGCTTCAATGCCCTTCTCCCATATCATCCCACCCTTACCCTCATCCACAAAGTCCACGAGTCTATGATGACATACATTTTAAAATTCCATTTCACTAAGGAGAATATCACAATAGAAAATAAATGTATAAATTTTAACAAAATAGTGCAATGCTTCAATTCTTGATATAGCTGCTTAGAACTTGTTCCTGGATTGGTTCTTTCAGATACACAGCATGTGCTAAGTCACTACAGTCATGTCCGACTCTTTGTGACCCAGGGACTATAGCCTACCAGGTTCCTCTGTCCATGGAATAATCCAGGCAAGAATACTGGAGTGAGTTGCTATGCCCTCCTCCATGGATAAGGTTCCAGATATAATCATTGAACTCACTGAATTAGTTAACATGTTAACATTTTGTCATCTGAGAAATAAAAAGAAAGACTTCAGTGAATTCCAAATACACATGTTTTCTAATCCTTGAGAAAAGAATGAGATACAGTGAGAATGAGAGCAAGAGTTGAGTAAGGAGATAGAATTAGTTAATGGAAAGGATGATTAATAGGATTATTAATAATGAAAATATTGAATTTTATTAACATGTAATACCATTCATCCAGTTAATTCAGTATATATTACAAGCATTAACTTAAAGTCCAATAACATCTCACCTCAATCAGGTGATAACTAGTGATATACATTTTCTTTCAGATGACCATGGGAAACATGGACATCTGGTCCCATCACTTCATGGGAAATAGATGGGGAAGCAGTGGAAACAGTGTCAGACTTTATTTTTGGGGGCTCCAAAATCACTGCAGATGGTGATTGCAGACATGAAATTAAAAGACGCTTACTCCTTGGAAGGAAAGTTATGGCCAACCTAGCATATTGAAAAGCAGAGACATTACTTTTCCAACAAAGGTCCGTCTAGTGAAGGCTATGGGTTTTTTTTTTTTTTTCAGTAGTCATGTATTGATGTGTGAGTTGGATGGTGAAGAAATTTGAGCACCGAAGAATTGATACATTTGAACTGTGGTGTTGGAGAAGACTCTTGAGAGTCTTTTGGACTGCAAGGAGATCCAACAAGTCCATCCTTAAGGAGATCAGTCCTGGGTGTTCATGGAAAGGACTGATGATGAAGCTGAAACTCCAGTACTTTGGCCACCTCATGCGAAGAGTCGACTCGTTGGAAAAGACCCTGATGCTGGGAAGGACTGGGGGCAGGAGGAGAAGGGGGCGACAGAGGATGAGATGGCTGGATGGCATCACCGACTCAATGGACATGGGTTTGGGTAGACTCTGGGAGTTGGCGATGGACATGGAGGCCTGGCGTGCTACGATTCATGGGGTCACAGAGAGTCAGACATGACTGAGCGACTGAACTGAGCTGAACTGAACATGGGTAAAATAAGTGGGTAGATAAGGTCACAGTTTTTTGGCCTTTGTCTTATTTGACAGAATATTGCTGAAATTTCAGTCTGCAGTTTTTATTCATTTTGCTATGTTTAGAACAATTAATGTGAGCTATTTACTCTTCTTGATAATTAGATGTAGTGATTAGAGCATGTTTTATATCACACTGGAATTTTCTTTTTAAAGAACTCATGAAAAGAAAACATCAGCTGGATTTCATGATGCGGTTAGCATGGTAGTGTTTGAAGGGAGATAATAGGTACATTTTCCCCCCTTCATTTAAAAGGTCTCATTGTATTATGCTTTGCAAGCTTAACATTATTTATAGAACTGGATAGTAAATGAGTACCAGATATTCATTGCTTGCTATGCACAATGATGCCAGCTATTCCTCAGCTTAGATTCCTTTTCCCACTATTCCGTGTTATATAATCAACTATCCAGGACATGCCTAGATTGTGTCTGGCCTCCAGATATGTGAGGCAAGCAATTGTGTTACTTTCAACGTCTGGCTGGTCAAATATGAAACAACTGAATATTATAATCAGTAGAATAGACTACAGAAACAAACTGAAAATGAAAGAATCCTGTTTGCCAAAGCAGATTTAGTAGTTCTTTCTCCAACTGGAAATCTGCATGGCCTTGTTGATATTCACAGGTGAAAAAAATAGTTTGCATAGCTAAGAATACTGATTTGGATTATTCAGATCAAGACTGTATTCTCTCTTCACTTACAAATACACACACAAAGGATAAATAGGTTGTTTTAACTATTGACTGAATGCATCACCTCATAGTTTGATGACATGTTAGGCATAATGTTGGACAACTTGGACATAAAGCCTTGATAATTGGTAGAAACACCTATACATAGGGTTTGTGGAATGAAAAGTAAAACTGGGATGTTCGATTTAGGAAGACACATACTTTGATTTCAGTTGGTGAAAAAAAAAAAACTATTACAAAAATGTAATGTCTAGCAAAGCACAGACAGATATGGAATGATTGACTACTTCTCATTAGATATTAGGTAATAACAGTAACCAAAACAGCATCAGCACCTACTATTTATTTAACACTATACTACGCATTTTGGCATGTGCATTATTTATTGTTTTCAGAATCATGCCACACTTTATTTCAGGAAATCCACAGTTAACTCCATAAAGTAGGCATGATCATTATCAGAATCTTACAGATAGTAAAACTGAGGCGCAAAGAATATTGAGTTTATGTGACTTGCTTATGTTTACAGTTATGAGATGGGAGAACCATGAGAACAGGCCTGGAAATGGCATTGTGGTTATTAGCTGAGAATTCTAAATTAGAGAAATGACAAAAGACCCAACTGATCTAGTTTCTTCCCAGTGATAGTCAGGACACAGATGTTTACCAATCTGTGTTTCAATTAATCATTGACTATAGTTTGTGGGCAACTCCCTTCCTAGTTCTGTGGTTGTTCTCTAGCAGCAAATTGACTCAAATAACAGAATGCCAATTGTGCATGACTTCTGACAATTTCTGGGCATCTTACTAATGGGCTTTTTCCCCTAAGATCATACTTTTTGAGATATAGCAATTCAAAGAAATTCTGAGCCTTTCTCAAAGCATAAGGCCAAATATTTAGTAGAACCTGTTGTTCACGGCTAGAGAATGAAGAATATATAAATTAGCTTAAAAGAAGAAGCAGTTTGAGTTATAATGGGATTATTTGGGAAAGGAACATTTTAAAAATTAAAATAAAAAGGATGAAAATATAATGTTAATATCTATACTGTGTGTCATAAGTAGAACCTTTTACAAATTTCAAGCAATCTCTTTTGTTTGAAGGTAAGCTATTATTTCCTCCTATTGTTCTTCTGTGGCTACCACTCTCGTGGTTTCTCCAAACTGTTCTTCTAAAGTTCAGTGGTAGACTAAGATCTACCTAATTATTATGTGTGTGTGTGTGTGTATATATATATATATATATATATATATATATATACATGTTTATGGAGAATATAATGATGAGTTCAAAGTTTATTCTGTTCCTTCAAACAAATCTTTAACCCAGGTATAGATTATGTCATGGAGCCTCAAGAATTCTAATCAGGCTCTTGCTGTACTTCAGTAGAAAGAGCAATAGGTGCAAGAG
>ML661243.1:34038-52730 GCA_007570785.1 Antilocapra americana
TTTCCCAGCATCAAGGTCTTTTCAAATGAGTCAGTTCTTTGCATCAGTTGGCTTTAATATTGGGGTTTCAGCTTCAGCATTAGTCCTTCCAATGAATATTCAGGACTGATTTCCTTTAGGGTTGACTGGTGGATCTCCTTGCAGTCCAAGGGACTTTCAAGAGTCTTCTCCAATACCACAGTTAAAATCATTAGTTCTTTGGTGCTCAGCTGTCTTTATAGTCCAACTCTCACATCTGTACATGACTCCTGGAAAAACCATAGCTTTGATTAGACAGACCTTTGTTGGCAAATTAATATCTCTGCTTTTTAATATGCTGTCTAGGTTGGTCATAGCTTTTCTTCCAAGGAGCAAGTGTCTTTTAATTTCATGGCTGCAGTCACCATCTGCAGTGATTTTGGAGCCCAAGAAAATAAAGTTTGTCACCATTTCCATTGTTTCCTCACCTATTTGCCATGAAGTGATGGGACCGGATGTCATGATCTTAATTTTCTGAATGTTGAGCTTTAAGCCAACTTTTTCACTCTCCTCTTTCACTTTCATCAAGAAGCTCTTTAGTTCTTCTTCGCTTTCTTCCATAGGGTGGTGTCATCTGCATATCTGAGATTATTTATATTTCTTCCAGAAATCTTGATTCCAGCTTGTGCTTCATTCAGCCTGGCATTTAACATGATGTCCTCTGCATCTATGTTAAATAAGCAGGGTGACAATATACTGCCTTGATGTACTCCTTTCCCGACTTGGAACCAGTCTGTTGTTCTATGTAGAGTTCTAACTGTTGTTTCTTGACCTGCCTACAGATTTCTCAGGAGGCAGGTCATGTGGCCTGGTATTCCCATCTCTTTAAGAATTTTCCATAGTTTTTTTTTTTTTTCCAGACAGTCAAAGGCTCTGGCGTAATCAATAAAGCAGAAGTAGAAGTTTTTCTGGAACTCTCTTCCTTTTTTGGATGATCCAACAGATGTTGGCAATTTTATTTTTATTTAGATATAGCAAAAGGCTACAGTGCACCTGTGCCATTTCTGGGAGAACATATTAGCACATAACAAACCCATGTGTACAAATCTATAGTTGGTAATCAGCATATCATCATTTTATCTTAGCAGTTGCTCATTGTTTAGGGGATGCACACACATTTTGAAAAGTCCTTTGAAACTTTTGCTCTGTATTACCCATGGGACAAAGCTGACATTCTTAAACTGTTTCAGTGCTCTAGTCTGACATTTCCCCCCTCTTGCATTTAGGGATTTGGATTTTATACTGAGAGAGTGCCAAGGCAGATGGGAATTATTCAGAATTTGGGAGAACAAGGAAGCTTCAATTAATGGGCTGCTGGCAGGCAACCTCTGTAATGCACATTTTACTCCCACATACATTTTGTTTGCAAGTATACACTCATGCATATGATTTCTTTTAACTTCTAAAGAGAGGATCACACTTTAGTAATGAGAGAGTCTCTGAACAGAATTCAATATGTCGTATGTCTTAGCAGTTTAATTTAGAGGTAGCAAAGGGGAACTATGCAAATCTAGTTTCAGAAACAAAGATGGCCTGCTGACATATTTGGTAAAAGCTTTGAAAATGAACAGTGCTTTCCTCAGTGTGTGACAGAGCTAATTTAAAGCTTAATATTAAAGAGGGAAGGAAAAGAGCTATCTATGTTTAACCTATGTGTGAGGATAAAGGTAGGATGGGAATACATTTGGATTCTCACTTTGTAGGGATATTGAATAGGTTACATCAAAGAGAGCTGAAACTTGTGCTCCATTCCCTTTCAGCAGTGGGAAGACATTAGTTCTTGGTTCTGAGCCCAGATTCTAGGGCAAGTGCTGGACAAAGAATTATAGAATATATAATGTTAGAATTCCAAGATCTTCCCTGTGAATTGTTTCTCTTTCTTAGAAGAGCATAATGTGAAAGCTATATATATATTTCCAGGAAAAGTATTATTTCTGATTAGATAATATATTTTATTATGAGAACATTAAGCAAATGGCATGGTTTTTATAACCATTTTATAACCATTTCCTTCTCCAGAGGATTTTCCCAACCCAGGGATCAAACCCAGGTCTCTTGCTCCAGAATGTATTCCAGATGAAATGTATAGGTCATAGCCTTCAAAATTGGTTGTTCTTAAAATGATGCTGCCATTAATTTGAATCCTGAAGGTGGCTATATCTTTCAAAGAGAAAAATGTTAGCAAATGTTAAGCAAGCAAATGGAGAAGATGGCAGAGGCAAGGGGTTACCCTATCAGGAAGCAAAGTGATAAGCAGGGAGAGAGCTCTAAGAAAATTCAATATTGAAAATATAGAAAGAAATATTAACCCGGTACAGCAAAGATCAATGGAAACAATAGGGGTTTTGTTTTGTTGGTGTATTAGAGCCTTTATTAAAAATGAAAAAAAAGTACACCAAGAGTTGTATATTAGATGAAAAAGGAGATGTAACTTGGAGGAATGGAAACTTTCAAATCAATTAGCAAAGTAATATCAGGGAAAATTTACCCCATTTTGGAAGGATATAAAGTTTCCTGAAATTGAGACATTATGGCTTGGTGGCTATATTAACTGAACAATGTTTTTTAATTCATTTCTTGATTTCCAATGCTTCTTTTTAAGATGTTTCTGTAATAAAGTGGCATATCTGCACAACAACCTCCTATTTTACATTAGTTATTCTGGCCTTTTTGTTTCTGTCTTTGAAATCACATGGATTTTTATGAGATAAAGAATGCTCCAAAAGGAAACTTTTCATTACTGTATGAAAAGGGTAAGCTTGAAATAAGACTTCATAATGTCACCAATTTAGCAGAAATGTTTCCACTTTGTTTAGTATATATTTACTTTTTAAATTCACTCCACTAGAAATTTTGTCTCTACTTTTGGTGTTATAATATTTTACTCTCTTCTATTCAGTTATCAGTGTGAGACTTAATGTTGCTATCTTTCACAAAAAAAAGTCTGAAATTCAGGGGAAGCCCTGCTTTATGGTAGCCTTAATGGGACTATGGTCTGTCAATTTGTGGGAAGAATAGTTACATTGGGAAAATGGATGACAATTTTACCTGTTTAAAGACAATTGTTAAAAGAAAATGAGATTTTACATAAATAAGAGTAGCCTAAAATTGATTGTCAGTCTTGTTTTAGTTTCAGGAAGAACATTCACAGTATTTTACTCCATTTTTTTCTGACATAAATTTCTTCTTTTGCCATCAGGAACTAAAGAATTGATATTCATAGAAGTAATTTTGATGATTTACCAACATTTCACATGGAAAAGCAGTCCACCAAATAAATTTCTATCAGTACTACCAACTATAGAAAATACATGGTTTACTTATCCTACAATTAAATATTGAGCAAAATTAAACATAGTATGTAGGAAACAGCTTTTTTTCTGTCTGTTTTGAAACTGGTTTACTTAATAGCAATTATTCAAAGGCAGAGAAAATGAAACTCAAAAATTTTAATGAGAAGACAAACTTTACAGGAACGCCATTACTTTATTTACCAATACACACACTCACACAAACACTCAGAAACTACACACATTGCTATGTTTCTTCAGGACCAATGTCTTGGGATGCCTCCAGTCATGATTACCTCAAATGTCAAGGCATCTACCATCTATGTTCATATCATAATCATGCTGAATCCAGGCAGAGTATAGAAATGGGAGAGATAACCAGATACTCATAAATAAAAAGGTTTCTGTGGAAAAGCTACAATGCAAGGACATTTAAATATAGACCAAAAAAATTACCCAATTGGATGTTTTTCAAATATTATAAAACATCACTTAATACTATGGATAAGTGTCTAAATTAATTTAACTAGACAGATTCATTTTACCCATTAAAATAGCCATTTTTTTTAATGCATGCGTCAATTGCAATTGTAGCTGTGCTATTTATTTGCTAGTGATATAAGAACTATTTCCACTTCCTTTCTTTAACCTCAGCCTCAGAATTAAAGTATTCTTATATATTTGAGGTTTTTATTTATTTAATATTTTTTCTGAAATTTCCAGAATTTTGAAAGGAGGAATAATAAAAAGAAAGCTTCTCATGGCACTTTAAGGTTCAATAAGTTGTATAAATTTTAGAAGAATGTTTAATGTTGAAGAGATTCCAACTTACTTTTGAGAGTCATGAAAGAGCTCTTTAGTTTGGAGAAGTTTTATATTCTTAGCAGACACCCATTCTCCAGAGTCCCAGACTAAATGGAGCCAACATTGACTCATCAGAAATTCTTTTTACCCATAGTTTTCCTGATCAGTGAATTTGAATTGTAGCAATTTAATATTATGCATTTATGCATGTGCAAATGTCAACATATTCCCTTCATAAGCTTAGCCAAAATATATTGCCAATAATGATTTTGTCACATCCTGGACAGATCATATATTCTAATTGCACATTGATTTCAATTATTTTAAATGTTTTTCTTTTAAAGGTAAATTCCAACATGCGAGACAGCAAAAGGAATGCACATGTATAGAACAGACTCGTAGACTCTGTGGATGAGGGTAAGGGTGGGATGATATGGGAGAAGGGCATTGAAGCATGTTAATTGTCATGTGTCTAATCAATCGCCAGCCCAGGATTGATGCTCGGGGCTGGTGCAGCGAGATTTTCCGGGGGGAGGGAGGAGGGAGGGGGGTTCTGGAGGGGAAGCATATGTAAACCCATGGTGATATCATGACATTGTATGGCAAAAACAATTAAAAAAAGATTTAATTAAAAGGTAATGAGACGTGGAATGAATAAAAAAAAATAAAGGTAAATTCCAAAATTGCTTTGGGGATTTTTAAAGAACAGGGAATTAAAAAAAATAGATATCTTAAATGAATGTTGGAAGTAGAGAATGCTAGGGATTAAGTAGCTTACTGAGGTCTGTGCTAGTCTTTTTACATATGATGATGGAAAGGCCCCAGGGACTCTACCTGCTTCCCCAGAATAGTACAGTACAGGCCAGTGGGTATAGGCTGGTTAACAAGCACAGTGGCTCTCTTAGAGGAAATTTTGAGTGGTGCTATTTTCACTGCAAACCATCAGGTGTGTGTTCTGATATATTTCACAATTTTAGTCTGTTGCTGACATTTTCTGTGAAGAGTTCGACATGCTACGAGCATTCTCATTTTGTCATATCAAATTTTTCTAAAATCCTATGCCAGCTGTCATCACACTTGTTAGACTCCTTTGAGATAAAACTAGAGTTTTAAACACCAAGAATATCTAAAATTGCAAAGTAGTGTTTTAATGGCTCTTATATTAACTTTATCATAAACTCTATGCTTTAATAGGAGACACTAATCAGTAGTCACTGAGATAACTTATATGGTAGTCTAGTGTCACAAACTATAGCTTTTTAAAAATAGACCAGGTCTATCATCATTATTACTATCACTATGAACATATATGGATACTGAACACCCATTGTGTGCCTGATATTATACTAGGAGGTTGGAGAACATTTTCAGTGATTACTGAACATGTATATATTTTTTCATTCAAATCAGGACTTCATGTATATTAGGAACTGAATCAGAAACACACAGTGTAAGCACTAAAGAATAGTAGAGTATTGTGGGCACATTACTATAATTTTAAAATTTCTTCAATACTTTTCATACTTATTTGGAGAGGGGTTACTGGTATATGTGCTGGATCCAAGTAGGCAGATGAGGAAAGGAAAAGGAATAAAAAATAAGGAAGTAAGCTATGAGAGAGGTAAAGGAATGGCTAAGAGAAGTGTAAGGCTGCCATGCAGTGCAGGTTCCACTAGGACCTTCTTTTTATTTTCCTGATAATTTATTGTTTATCCCTTGTTAGACATAGGCATTTTCCCAGATGTTGCTTTTGTATATGCTGCCTTTGATATATATTGCAACCATCAAACACTCTGTGGAATCAATAGGAAGAATAGGATAGAAGAGTGTTCTAACCATTATGGGAGCTATACTTAGGGAAAAATTCTATTTTTATTTGATACCCGATCTGGTCCAAATATGAGAAGCATTTCATTTTTTTTAGGTTTTTGTAAATAATATCTGAGTGCTTTTTGGGGTGGGGATAGCATAGCTAGAAGAAAGAGAACAGGCTCTATCTACAGTTAGTAAAACCTTGGTTCAAATTCAGGTTATGTAACCATGAACAAATTACTTAAACTTGCTTAGCATCAGTTTCTTTATCTGCAAAATGTCAAGATACAATAAAGAACAAGCTGTGTGCTGTGCTTGGTCGTTCAGTCATGTTGAATCTTTGTGACTCCATGGAGTGTAGGCTGCCTGGCTCCTCTGTCCATAGGGATTCTCCAGGCAAGAATACTGGAGTGGGTCACCATGCCCTCCTCTAGCAGATCTTCTCAACCCAAAGATTGTACCCAGGCATCCTTCACTGCAGGTGGATTCATTACCATCTGAGTCATAATCAAGAATAACACCTACCTAAGAGACTGAGCATTAGGATTCACCATTATGACAATATACAATTATAAATCCAACACATGGGAAATAGTAAAAACTAAGTAAATATTACTTCTCCTACATGAATTTTAATATTTAACTATTATTAAGTAGTCTGTGAATTAATCACTTATATCTTTATACATGCAACAAGGTAATATTGTCCTCATATTTGTTTTGCTGTAAATAAATATCTTACTTATAATATTTTATGAAATTGAATATGATGATTTTTCCCCTGGGAGCAAACCCAAGAGGATGAGATCAAAAGATTATGATGATATTGTATTCCCAAAAGGATCAGCTGAATAAAAGTTGAAGAGTTCTGTGGGCGGTCCCAAGATGGTGGAGGAATATGACAGGGAGACCACTTTCTCCCCCACAAATTCATCAAAAGATCATTTGAATGCTGAGCAACTTCCACAAATCAACTTCTGAATACTGGTGGGGGACACCAGGCTCCCAGAAAGGCAGCCCATATCTCTTCAAAAGGAGGTATGACAAAATATAAAAGACAAAAAAAAAAGAGACTAAAGAGTTAGGGATGGAGACACATCATGGGAAGGGAGTTGTGAAGGAGGAGAAGTTCCCAAACAGCAGGAAACCCTCTCACGGGTGGGTATGTGGGGAGTTTTGGAATCTCAGAGGGCAACAAAACCTGGAGGGAAAACAACAACACAGAATACATGCCTAAATGCAACTCCCAGTGGAGAAGTAGCCCAGACACTCGCGTCCACCACCAGTGATCAGGGGCTGGACAGTGTAGGAGACAGGCCTACTAAAAGACCTGGCAAAAGAATTAAACAATCTTGCTGAGAGGACACGACTCAGTATGTGACTCCTGAAGGAATCGAAGAAGGAACAAAAACCTCTTGAAAGCAGGATGTATGCCTGGGGATGGAAAGCCATCAACAGACTTTTTTTATCTTTGAGGGCTGGGAGGCACATAAAGATTAACTGGGTCTTTGTCCTTGAGGCAGAAAAACAAGGATACAAAAATGTTAAATGTTAACTGCACAGGATTATCGTTGAAGGCCACCTGGCCTGCTATTCTCATGTAAACATGTACAAGCAAGTCTCAAAAAGTAAAATAAAGCAGACTTGAGATCAGTTTGAGCACCTTCACCTCATGGTGGTGTTGGTCCCCTGATCCTTGCTGTAACTTTCTTGAGTGTTTCTCATTCTTTCACCATGCCACACTGTCGGGAATCTGTGCTGTCGAGGTGGACTCGAAAGACAGGGAGGCACAGGCTGCATCATTGGTCCTTAGGGTAAGGACCAGGCCTGAATGTCCTGAGGACAATCTGAGGGAGATAAAGTGAGATAGCAACCCAAACTGTGGGATAATCAGAAGAAGAGAAAAAAAAGAGAACTTTCCTGTGAAAGGCTCTAACCTAAGGTGCAGCCTGATCTGCTGACAGAACAAAGGATTGAGCAAATAACCAAGGAGAGCTAGTGGGCTGCATACAGGCCCCTACCTCCCACTAGAGGCAGAGGGGCAGGTGTGCAACAGCCAGAGCTGGAAGGCAAGGGGTAATCTCGGCCCCAGAGACCGGCATCCTCCACCAAATTGCAAGCAGGCTCCCCCAGTTGCCAACCACGTCTTCCTGGGATCCTGGAAGGTTGACATCTGCCAGGAGGTTGAAGCCTGAGATCAGCTCCCCAGAGTAGACACATAGCACACCAGAGATGGTGCTCTTATGGTGCACCTCAGAAACCAAACAGCCAGGACCAGGGACTTGATTAACACACATGGCCCACCTGGGACAGAGCACTCACACAGAACCTGGTCACCTGAGCTGCTCGGACCTGGAAGGGCACAAAACACACACCCAGCTGAGTCTGTGCCCTTTTGGAGTACCTGAGAACTTGAACCTTAGCAGCTTAGACTTGGAAAGTGCATGAAACGTAGGACCCATGTTGGACAGTACCTATGCAGGGCAACCTGGAGCCTGAGCAGTATAGACCCAGAAAGTGGAGGCAAACCCAGTGTGGTCCATACACCATTAGCACTCCACACACATGCCAGTGATATTTGTTTGTAGTGTCCCTCCCTCCCCACAACAAAACTAAACAAGTGAGCCTAAATAAGTGACCACCTTCGCCACTTTGTGTCAGTGTGGAAATTACACACTGAAGAGACTTGCAAACAGAGGAAGTCAAAATAAAGAAGAGCGAACTGCTCTGCAAGTTACAGGTGCAATGGATTAAAACTCTGTTGTTAATATTGACTAAGCACTGGAAGGGGCTTATAGACCTTGATAAGAAGTACAAGCTGGAACAAGGAATTATATGAAATTGAACTGACCCCACGCTACCCTCAACAAACAGCTCCAGAAAAATTCCTAGATATATTTTTACTGTTATAATTTTTTTTTTAATTTTTAAGTTCTTTATTACTCTTTAATTTTCATTTTTATAACCTACTTTACCTTGCAAAACCCCCCTTATTTTAAAGGAAATTTCATATATATATATATAATAATTTTTGTGATTAATTTTGTTTTGTATTTTTAATTATGTATTTTAGAGACTCTAACCTCTATTCTAGATTTTTAATCTTTGCTTTTTGGTGTTTCTTCTCAATTTTGTACATTTAAGAATCTAATCTTCATAATCCATTTTCACATAGTGGTGTGATTACTGGCTTGATTGCTCTCTCCCCTTTTGGCTCTCCTTTTTCTCTGCTAGGTTACCCCTATCTCCTCCCTCCCCCTTCGGTTCTCTGCTTAACTCTTTGAATCTCTTTGGGTGTTTCAGGCTGTGGAGAACACTTAGGTAACTGATTACTGGCTAGATTGGACTCTCCCCTTTTGGATCCCCCTCTTCTACTCCTGGTCACCTCTATCTCCCTCCTCCCTCTTCTCTTCTCTGTGTAACTCTGTGAACCTCTCTGGGTGTCCATTACAGTAGAGAATCTTTTCACCATAAACCTAAACGTTTTAAAATCTGTGCTGTATGGATAGAGAAGTCTTGAGGCTACTGTAAGAGTAAGACTAAAAGCCATAGGCAGGAAGCTTAAATCCAAAAACTGAGAACACCAGAAAACTTCTGATTCCAGGGAACATTAATCAACAAGAGCTCATCCAAAAGCCTCCAGACCTACACTGAAACTAAGCACCACCCAAGAGCCAACAAGTTCTATAGCAAGACATACCATTTTACAGCAATGAAGGTACATAGCCCTGAACATTAAAATACAGGCTGCAAAGCCATGCCAAAACCAAAGACACCCCAAAACTCACTACTGGACATTTCATTGCACTCCAGAGAGAAGAGATGCAGCTCCACTCACCAGAAAACAAACATAGGCTTCCCTAACCAGGAAGCCTTGACAAGCCACTAGTACAACTGACTCACAGGGAGTGAGCTCAGCAATAAAGAGGAACCACGAACTTCTGGCCTACAGAAAGGCCACCCCAAACACAGCAGTGTAAACAAAATGAAAAGACAGGGACATATTCAACAGGAAAAGGAACATGATAAATGCCCACCAAACCGAAACAAAAGAGGAGGAGATAAGGAGTCTACCTGAAAAAGAATTCAGAATTATGATAGTAAAGATGATCTAAAATCTTGAAAACAAAATGGAGTCACAGATATATAGCCTAGAGACAAGGATTCAGAAGATGCAAGAAACGTTTAACAAAGCCCTAGAAGAAATTTAAAAAAAAGAGCCAATCAATAACAAATAATGCAGTAACTGAGATAAAAAGCACTCTGGAGGGAACCAACAGCAGAATAACTGAGTCAGAAGATAGGATAAGTGAGGTAGAAGATAGAATGTTGGAAATAAATGAAGAAGAGAGGAAAAAATAATTAAAAGACATGATGACACCCTCAGAGACCTCTGGGACAATGTTAAAAACCCCAACATTTGAATCATAGGAGTCTCAGAAGAAGAAGACAAAAAGAAAGGCCATGAGAAAATACTTGAGGAGATAATAGTTGAAAACTTCCCTAAAATGGGGAAGGATATAGACACCCAAGTCCAAGAAAGCCAGAGAATCCCAAACAGAATAAACACAAAGCAAAACACCTCAAGACACATATTAATAAAATTAATGAAGATTAAACACAAAGAACAAATATTAAAAGCAGCAAGGGAAAACAACAAATAACACACAGGGGATTCACATAAGGATAACAGCTAATCTTTCAATAGAAACTCTTCAGACCAGAAGGGAATGGCAGGACATACTTAAAGTCATGAAAGGGAAAAACCTAAACCCAGATTACTATACCTAGTAAGGATCTCATTCAAATACAAAGGAGAAATCTAAAGCTTTACAGACAAGCAAAAGCTGAGAGAATTCAATACCACCAAACCAGCTCTTCAACAAATGCTAAAGGATCTTCACTAGACAGGAAACACAGAAAAGGTGTATAAACCTGAACCCAAAACAACAAAGTAAATGGCAATCGGATCATACTTATCAATAATTACCTTAAATGTAAATGGGTTGAATGCCACAACCAAAAGACAAAGAACTGACTGAATGGATACAAAAACAAGACACCTATATATGCTGTCTAGAAGAGACCCACCTCATACCAAGGTACACACAGAGATGGGAAGTGAAGGGCTGGAAAAAGATATTTCATGCATATGGAGACCAAAAGAAAGGAGGAGTAGCAATGCTCATATCAGATAAAATAGACTTTGAAATAAAGGCCATGAAAAGAGACAAAGAAGAATACTACATAATGATCAAAGATCAGTCTAAGAAGAAGATATAACAATTATAAATATATTTGCACCCAACATAGGAACACCACAATATGTAAGGCAAATGCTAACAAGTATGAAAGGGGAAATTAACAATAACACAATAATACTGGGAGACTGTAACACCCCACTGACACCTATGGATAGATAAACCAAATGGAAAATGAGCAAGGAAACACAAACTTTAAATGATACCAAATAGATATCTATAGGACATTTCACCTCAAAACAATGAATTTCACCTTTTTCTCAAGTGCACACAGAGCCTTCTCCATGATAGATCACATCCTTGGCCATAAATCTAGCCCTGGTAAATTTAAAAAATTGAATTCATTTCAAGCATCTTTTCTATTCACAATGTGATATGATTAGATGCCAACTACAGGGAAAAAAAACTATTAAAAATACAAACATATGGAAGCTAAACAACATGTGTCTGAATAACCAACAAATCACAGAAGAAATGAAATAAGAAATCAAAATATGCATAAAAAGCAATGATAATTAAAACATGACAACCCAAAACTGTGGGACACTGTGAAAGCAGTTCTAAAGGGAAGGTTCATAGCAATACAAACTTACCTCAAGAAACAAGAGAAAACTCTAATAAATAACCTAACTTTACACCTAAAGCAACTAGAAAAAGAAGAAATGAAGAACCCCAGGGTTAATAGAAGGAAAGAAAACATAAAAATTAGAGGAGAAATAAATTAAAAAGAAACAAAGGAGACAATAGCAAAAATCAACAGAACTTAAAGCTAGTTTTTTGAGAAGTTAAATAAAATAGACAAACCATTAGCCAGAGTCACCAAGAAAAAAAAAAACAAGGGAGAAGAATCAAATAAACAAAACTAGAAATGAAAATGGAGAAATCACAACAGACAACATAAAAATACAAAGGATCATAAGAGACTACTATCAGCAACTATGTGACAATAAAATGAACAACTTGAAAGAAATGGACACATTCTTAGAAAAGTACAACTGTCCAAAACTGAACCAGAAAGAAATAGAAAATCTTAACAGACCCATCACAAGCACAGAAATCAAAACTGTAATAAAAAAATCTTCCAACAAACAAAGGCCCAGGAGCTGATGACTTCACAGGTGGATTCTACCAAAAATTTAGAGAAGAACTAACATTGTTCCTACTCAAAATCTTTCAGAAAACTGCAGAGGATGTTAAACTGCCAAACTCATTATATGAGGCCACCATCACCATAATACCAAAACCAGACAAAGAAAATTACAGGTCAATACACTGATGAGCATAGATGCAAAAATCTTCAACCAAATTCTAGCAAACAGAATCCAATGACATATTAAAAAGATCATACACCATGACCAAGTGAGCTTTATCCAAGGGATGCAAGGATTCTTCAATGTTCACAAATCAAACAATGTGATACACCTTGCTAGCAAATTGAAAGATAAAAGCCATATGGTTATCTCAGTAGATATAGAGAAAGTCTTTGACAAAATTCAACATCCATTTATGAAAAAAAGACCTCCAGATACCAGGACTAGAAGGAACATACCTCAACATAATCAATCTGATTTTGGTGTTGACCATCTGGTGATGTCCATATGTAGTCTTCTTTTGTGTTGTTGGAAGAGGGTGTTTGCTATGACCAGTGCGTTCTCTTGGCAGAACTCTATTAGCCTTTTCCCTGCTTCATTCTGGACTCCAAGGCCAAATGTACCTATTACTCCAGATGTTTCCTGACTTGCTACTTTTGCATTCCAGTCCCCTATAATGAAAAGGACATCTTTTTGGGGGGTGTTATTTCTAAAAGATCTTTTAGGTCTTCATAGAACCATTCAACTTCAGCTTCTTCACACTACTGGTTAGGGCATAGGCTTTGATTACCATGATATTGAATGGTTTGCCTTGGAAACGAACAGAGATCATTCTGTTATTTTTGAGATTGCATCCAAGTACTGCATTTTGGAGTCTTTTGTTGACCATGATGGCTACTCCATTCCTTCTTATGGATTCCTGCCCACAGTAGTAGATATAATGGTCATCTGAGTTAAATTCTCCCATTCCAGTCCATCTTAGTTCACTGATTCCTAGAATGTCGATGTTCACTCTTGCGATCTCCTCTTTGACCACTTCCAATTTGCTGTGATTCATGGACCTAACATTCCAGGTTCCTATGCAACATTGCTCTTTACATCATCAGACCTTGGTTCTATTACCACTCACACCCGCAACTGGGCATCGATTTTGTTTTGGCTCCATCCTTTCATTCTTTTTGGAATTATTTCTCCACTGATCTCCAGTAGCATATTGATCACCTACCAACCTGGGGCGTTCATCTTTTATTTTCCTATCTTTTTGCCTTTTCATACTGTTCATGAGGTTCTCAAGGCAAGAATACTGAATTTGTTTGGCATTCCCTTCTCCAGTGGACCATATTCTATCAGACTTCTCCACCATGATCCTTCTGTCTTGAGACCCTTCACACTTTGCTGGAGCAGCTGTGAAGAGAGACCCCACGTCCAAGGTAAAAGAAACCCAGAAGTACAGCTGAGAGGAGCTACCTCATGCCTGAGGAGTGGTGGCTGTTCAGGCTCATGAGGGCCGAGAGGAGCTACTCCATGATCAAGGTCAGGAGGGACGAATGTGAGGAGGTACCCATCATCCAAGGTAAGGAGCAGCAGCTGCAGTTTGCTGGAGCTGCTGTGAAGAGATACCCCAAAGTCCAAGGTAGGAGTAACCCAAGCAAGAGGGTAAGTGTTGCAAAAGGGTGTCAGAGGGCAGACATACTAGAACCATAATCACAGAAAACTAGCCAATCTGATCACATGGACCACGGCCTTGCCTAACTCAAGGAAACTAAGCCATGACCCTATATGCGAGACAGCAAAAGAGACACAGATATAAAAAACAGACTTTTGAACTCTGTGGGAGAAGGCGAGGGTGGGATGATTTGAGAGAATAGCATTGACACATGTTTATTACCATGTGTGAAATAGATGGCCAGTCTAAGTTCAATGCATGAGACAGGACACTCAAAGCCAGTGGACTCCAACAACCCTGAGGTATGGGATGGGGAGGGAGGTGGGAGGGAGTTTCAGGATGGTGGCCACATGTACACCCATGGCTGATTCATCTCAATGTATGACAAAAACCGCTATAATGTAGTTAAGTAATTAGCCTCCAATTAAAAAATATTAATTTTAAGAAATACATAACAAAGAAAAAAAAAGTTGAGGAGTTCTATATTAAAAGTTCTGCTCAGTCATTCAGTCATGTTTGACTCTTTGCGACCGCATGATCCAAAGCACACCAGGCCTCACTGTCCATCACCAACTCCCAGAGTCCACCCAAACCCATGTCCTTTGAGTCAGTGATGCCATCCAACCATCTCATCCTCTGTCACTCCCTTCTCCTCCTTCCCTCAATCTTTCCCAGCATCAGGGTCTTTTCAAATTAGTCAGCTCTTCGTATCAGGTGGCCAAAGTGTTAGAGTTTCAGTTTCAATAATCAGTCATACCAATGAACACCCAGGACTGATCTTCTTTAGGAGGGACTGGTTGGATCTAAAATATCATACCCCAAAAGAGGAATAGATTTGTTTTTCAATTTCTGGTGCTATACTATAGGAATAAACAAATTCTCCTCAACATGAATTAACAACAAAATAAAACATTACTCTAAATATAACTTTGGAAATGCTTGTAGAATAGACACAAAATATACTATCTGTGCTAGGTCAATAATAATACTCTTACACCTTGAATGTTGAAATACTTAATCTCAGATTTACATTGCATTATAAACGTGATCTGAGAAACTGTTGACACTGTTTGTCGTTTTGAATTTTTTTTTTTTTGTATAAAATATCACTTAGAATGACCGGTCTGTTAATTGGACTTGGAAGTACATTTTCTTACGACAACTTTTGTTGATATTTATTCATATTCATTGCAAATTTTTCAGAATACTTATTTTCCTGTGGTTTTGGGGAAGCTATTTCAATCTTACAAGGCTTTGCTTTCATGTTAATGAGGAGCAAACAGAATAATTTTCCATCTTTGTCATTTTGCAATTGGACAATTCTAATACTGCAGTTGCCTCCTGTCTTGGTCAGGAGGATAAAATGGGCAAAAAATTGTTGAAAGCAATTCAAATAGCAATAGATGTTTTTGAAAACTCTGCAAATAAAAGAGTATATAAGCATGCATGTGTGCATGCTAGGTCACTTCAGTTGTGTCCATCTCTTTGTGACCCTATGGACTGTAGCCTGCCAGGATCTTCTTTTCATGATAAGAATACTGGAGTGAGTTGCCATGCTCTCCTCCAGGGGATCCTACAGACCCAGGGATTGAATGCCAGTCTCTTATGTCTCCTTCCCTGGCAAGTAGGTTCTTTACCACTTAGTGCCACCTGAATAGCCATATTTAAGTATACAATGTCATTAAACTTGAGTCAGTTTAATTTGAGAAACAGAATTTAAACACAAGATTTATCTGTGTCCAGGACCTTAAGAGATATAAACTACTGTGCATAAAATAGATAAGCAAAAACTATATATTATACTGCATATCACAGAATATCATAACCATTGTTTTGGAATAACTTTTAATGTAGTATAATATGTAAAAATACTGAAACACTATGCCATATATCTGAAATTAATATAATACTGTTAATTAACTATATTTCATTAAAATAAAGAACTACAAAACAAGAATAAAAGATTTTCACCAAAAAAAAAACCAAGAATGTGCCAAAGACAGAATTTAACTGACCTTTTGGGCATACTGCTTCCCTTGTGGCTCAGCTGGTAAAGAATCCACCTGCTATGCATGAGACTTGGGTTCTATCATTGGGTTGGGAACATACCCTGGAAAAGGAAAGGCTACCCACTCCAGTACACTAGCCTGGAGAATTCCATGGACTGTACAGTCCATGAAGTGGCAAAGAGTCGAACACAACTGAGCCACTTTCACACACACAGACACAGACACAAACACACACACACACACACACACAAAAAAAATTTTTAGATTTCTCATATAAGTGATAATATACAGTACTTGTCTTTCTCTGTCTCATTTATTTAACTTAGCATGATACCCTCCACATCCATTCATGTTTTTGCAAACAGCAAAATTCCATTCTTTTTATGGCTGACTCGTGTGTGTGTGTCTGTGCTACATCTTCTTTATCTGTTCATCTGTTGATGGACCCTTAGCTTGCTTCAATATTTTGGCAAGTTTTAAATAATACTGCTCTGAACATTGGGGTGAATGCATTTTTATTGAATTGGTATTTTTATTTTTTTTTTTAGTTTCAGATATATACTCAGGAGTGGAATTGCTAGGTCACACAGTAATTCTACTGCTAGCTTTTTGAGAAATGTCCATATTGTTTTCCACAGTGGCTGCACCAATTTTCCCATTAACAATGTATAAGGGTTCTCTTTCTTCCACCTCCTTGCCAACATTTGTTATTTGCATTCTTTTAATGATAGCCATTTTGACAGGTGTAAGGTGATATCACATTGTGATTTTAATTTGCATTTCTCTAATGACTAACAATGTTGAGCATCTTTTCAAGTGTCTTTTGGCCATCTGCATGTCTTCTTTGGAAAAATGTCTATTCAGATTTTCTTCTCACTTTTAAATTGGTTTATTTGCTATTTTGATATTGAGTTGTATACGCTGCCTGTTTATTTTGGATGCTAGCCCCTTATGAATTATACCATTTGAAAATATTTTCTCCCATTCAGTATGCTGCCTTTGCCTTTTGTTGATGATTTCTTTTGCTTTGAAAAAGCATTTAAGTTTAATTAAGTCCCATTTGTTTCTTTTCACTTCTATTTCCTTTGCATTATGAGACAGGTAAAAAAAATTATTGCTACAATTAATGTCATGGAGGTATGCCTATGCTTTTTTATAGTTTTATAGTTTACAGTCTTACATTTAGGTCTTTATTTTATTTTTGTATATGATAGAAAATGTTCTAATTGCATTCTCTCACATGTAGCTATGAGATCAAACCAGTTAGTTCTTAAGGAAATCAATCCTGAATATTCATTGGAAGGACAGATGCTGAAGCTGAAACTCCAGTACTTTGGCCACCAGATGCAAAGAATTGACTTATTGGAAAATGCCTTGATGTTGGGAAAGATTGAAGGCAGGAAGAAAAGGACACGATAGGGGATGAGATGATTGGTTGGCATCACCAACTCTATGGGCATGAGTTTGAGTAAGCTCTGGGAGTTGGTGATGGACAGGGAGGCCTGACATGCTGCAATCCATGGGGTCACAAAGAGTCAGACATGACTGAGCAACTGAACAGAACTGAATATGTAGTTGTCCAGTTTCCCCCACTTATTGAAGATACTGCCTCTTTTCTATTGTATGTTCTTGCTTCTTTTGTCATAGATTTATTGACCCTAAGTGTGTGGGGTTATTTCTGGGCTTTCTATTCTGTTTCGTTGATCTGTCTTTCTGTATTTTGTGCCAGGATCATACTGTTTTGATTTGTGTAGCTTTGAAGTGTAGTGTGAGGTCAGAGAGCATGATTACTCCAGCTCTGTCCTTCTTTCTAAATACTGTTTTGGCTATTCAGGGTCCTTTGTATTTCCATACAAATTTTAAAACTTTCTATTCTAGTTCTGTGAAAAATACCTTGGATAATTTGATAGATATTGCAATGAATCTGTACGTTGCCTTGGGTAGTATGGTCATTTTAACAATGTTAGTTCTTCCAATCCATAAACATGGTATATCTTTTCATCTGTGTTGTCTTCAGTTTTTTCATTAGTGTCTTATAGTTTTCTGAGTGTAGGTCTTTCACTTCTTTAGGTAGGATTATTCCTAGGTATTTTATTTTTCTTATGTGATGGTAAAATGTTTAAACCTAGTGAATGTTAGATCTTCTTAGATTCTAGCCCCAGACTGTTTTACTTCATGCAAGAAATGCTTCTAATCACTCTATCTTGAGCCCATTGAATGGTCTCCTTTCATTTTCCTTGTTTATTACTTCCTCAATTCCCCTCCTATTCCTACAACTTTGTTCTAGATTATTAGTCTAAAAAACTACTGACAAAAACCAAACTTTGAAGCTAAAATCTTTACCAGATGTTTTACTCTGGTCAAATGCTAAGTTATGAAAATATGGATTACAGTAAATTCACAGATTATGTTTTCTTCTCTGTTTGTAGTGTCTTCATGTTTCTTTTACTCTGGAACCATTTTATATATATATATATATATATATATATATATATATATATACATATATACATGTAATATGTATATATACTATTAATAAGAGTTAAATATGCTTAATATATTAAGAAAAAGTATTGGCAAGTTATTGCTTCAGTAGGCATAATTCAAAGGGAGGTATATTTAATTTCAAATGTGAGCACATAGACATATTCACATTTTATTTTATTTTGCTTCTGGGAAGGCCTGGTACAGATTTATTGATTGCAGTTTTGTTTTCCAATTTATGAAATATTTAGCAAAGA
>ML661243.1:52830-78340 GCA_007570785.1 Antilocapra americana
GCAGTTTTGTTTTCCAATTTATGAAATATTTAGCAAAGACATAATGGCTTTTTACAGAGTCTGTGGCAGGCTAGTTGAACTATTGGTTCATGACAGACAGCTACTGTCTGTTAGAACTGTGATAGTGGTCAGCGAGGTTTTTTCTGTCAAAATCTGAATTCAAATTTCAATTGAGAAAGTTAATTTGTAAATGGAGACATTTTATGATTCTGACATTGAAGTTGATCTTTAATACTAATACAAAAAGGACAATTAGAAGTTTTAATGGGTTACTCAGAGTAAAGTAAAAATAAACATTTATTATAATTGGATAAAAAATGAGCATTTTATGGACAAATTAGTATATCCTGTAAATACTCCAGATGCTATTTATACACATTAAGATAAGGGAAATTATCAACTTTTCATCTTAAAAAATATTATTAGGGGACCTAGGATGGCAAAAATACTGTAATACTATCCTGGAAGTGTGAAAGTCCAAGTGATTGTTTCATTATTTTTTGATTGCCTGTATATGGAGCAAGCTCAACTGGGCTTCTATCTTTGATTCTCTCTCCCTTTTCACACCTCTTTTCATCATTGATTTCCTTTTTCATTGTTGTCATCCATTTACTCAACAACCTGTTTCTATGGTTACTATGACTCAGTCACCAAGCTGAGGTTGGGGATTCTAAAATGAAAACAAAACAAGATAAAACAAAGTCTGCTCTAACATGATTCTCTGCATCATGTCACTATCTCACTCATTCATTAACAAATACACTAATTAAAAATGTGTCCACAAATTCTAAATTTTAGTTTCAAATATTTGTCAACTTAAATATATAAAATAGGTCATGCTGCACTGAGTTTAAAGAAAAGCTATTATTTTTCTGTAAAAGTGCTTTTTTGAAAATTGTAAAAGTTGCTTTCTATGGCTTCATCTCTCCCTTCCTTTCCCAAGTCCTTGGTTATCTGATGCTCATCTCTTCCCTTTATTTACCTAAAGGCCTGAGGAGCATAGGAGGGCACTGTGGTTATGGTAGGAAATAAAATTAGTGTTGAAAATATATGTATTTTCAAGAGAATATAGTTTCCTTCCTTGTATTACTTTCAGCTGTGGACTTCTGTGTTTCTAATCTAAGGAGGGTAGCTGATATATTTTACTTTCTATTAAATAACCAACTTGTTCTTATTTAGATGGATAAACTTGATTATAAGACTGTTCCCTTTTTGACACAGTGCTGACCACCATATTGGTCGTTAATAGATAGAAAAGAGTGAAGGTAGGAGGAAGGGGACGACAGAGGATGAGATGTTTGGATGGCATCATCAATTCTATGGATATGAGTTTGAGCAAGCTCTGGGAGTTGGTGATGATCAGGAAGTCTGGCATGCTGCAGTCCACGGGATTGCAAAGAGTCAGACATGAATGAGCAACTGAATTGACTGACTGATAATTAAACTACATTAATTTGAAACAAAATAGACTATAAAATGGACTCTGAATTAAGTAGATTTTCTGTTATTTTATTTAAGAAGAGGGCATGTGGTTAACTAGGAAATTATAGTTGCTCAGCAGATACTATTGACTGAACTTGAGTGATATTTTTTGTTGTAATACAGTAGGCAACTGCATAAAATTAAGTTTCTGAACATCTGATAGTTTTGACTATAACTGTATCAGGGACATGTGCTACATTTTCAGAAATAATAAAACTAGAGATGAAGATGATTGATGGATATTTAAAAGCAATTCACTTAAAAATCCATGAAAATGTTTATACTAATACATATTGAAGTAGTATGTAACTGGCTGTATGTTGTGTTGAAAACATTGGGACCACTATGCTAATCAGAATTCATTTAACACGGATATGAGCACTATATTTGGCAGCATAGAAACATTACTCAGGAATGAGATCTTATGTAAGAATGTGTGTTTAGAAGGCTGCCTATCTAGAAATTATGTTATTGGCTGCACAGCCCTTAACATTCTTTCATGTAGGGGTAGTCTTTCAAAGTCAAGAGAAATTCCATATCTGACAATTTCTTACTTGCCTACAGATTATGCAGGTGAAAGACCTCAGAGGTGTGAGTGTGTTGTCCTTTCTCTATGGAAAGAAGAGTTTAAAACAATTTTCAAAGGATAGCTTATTTCCCTTTCTACCTAACTTGATGCAAGAATACCATGAACTATTTACTAGAGTGTTTGTTTTTTAGGGGATTAAAACTAAGTGAAAGTTGCTCAGTCATGTCTGACTCTTTGCGACCCCATGGACTGTATAGTCCCTGGAATTTTCCAGGCCAGAACACTGGAGTGGGTAGGCAAGACCTCTCTCTTTAACAGATGGCTCAGCAGTTGTAAGAAATTTACTTACAACTCCAAGAAGCACAAACAATTTCTTTAAAATATTGTTCTCAATTTACATAATTTAAAAATGAAAAGAATTTTGAACTGTTTCCTTTCTTACTGTGCCTTGAACAAACAATGCATTTCTGAAGTTGACAACAGACAAACTTTGCCTCTTGATGAACACTAGATTAATGATACTCCTGTTAACCTTTATGAATTATGAACCCATCAGCAGATAGTGGCTTCTGAAACAATTCTGAAATTTGCCTATTGGTGATTAAAACAACAAATATGAAGATAGAAATTAGTATTGTGTGGATACCTATTCTATTCCTGAGTTCTGTTGCCCATTTAACTTACTTCTAAAACTATGAGGGAAAGACAAATCAATTCTTTCAAGTGATCAGAGACAAAGTTTTCTTTGGGGGCTTCCTAGGTAGCTCAGTGGTAAAGAATCCACCTGCAATGCAGGAGATGCAGGAGATGCATGTTCAATCCCTGAGTCGGGATAATCCCCCGGAGAAGAAAATGAAAACCAACTCCAGTATTTTTACCTCAGAAACCCCATGGACAGAGGAGCCTGGTGGGCTACAGTCCACAGGGATGCAAAAGAGTTGGACGTGGCTTAGTGACTAAACAACAATAACAACAGTTTCCTTAGATGAGGGATAAAAGAGTTTCTATTCCACTCAGACTGGCAAGTGCTTATGGGAGCATGGCATTCCAAACTCTGCTTGTGCTCTGTGGTCTCTGATGGAAAAAACTCAAGAAGTGTCAGCAACAGGAGACTTTCACAGTGCAAGAAGTTGTGTCATTCTCTTCAGGTTGGTGGAACTGAGCCTCCAACTCATTCCAATCTTTTTCTTGACTGATCTATGGGGAATGTATCAGATTCTTCCAATTGATGACATCAACTAAATTCCATTCAGAAAGGGTGGGATATCTTGAAAAAGAAATTCTTAGACTAAAGAATTTCACTTTTTCATTCAGTGTCCAGACTGACTGAAATTAAATGTACCTTGTAGCATGTGGCATAGCCAGAGAGGAATGAGATTTTTTTTTAATTGTAACAAATTCAAGAAAGACTCGTTTCTTTACAATATTGTGTTGATTCTGCCACACATTAACATGAATCCATCATGGGTGTGCATGTGCTCCCCTCCCACCACCCTCTGGGTCATCCCGGTGCACCAGCCATGAGCATCCTGTATCATGCATCAAACTTGGGCTGGTGATTCATTTCATATATGATAATTTACATGTTTCAATGCCGTTCTCACATATCATCCCACCCTCGCCCTCTCCCATAGAATTCAAAAGACTGTTCCCTACATCTACATCTCTTTTGCTGTCTCACATACAGGGTTATCATTACCAACTTTCTAAATTCCATATAGATGTGTTAGTATACTATATTGTTGTTTTTCCTTCTGGCTTACTTCACTATGTATAATAGGCTCCAGGTTCATCCACCTCATTAGAACTGATTCAAATGTATTATTTTTGAGGACTGAGTAATATTCCATTGTGTATATGTACCACGGTTTTCTTATCCATTCGCCTGTGGATGGACAGCAAGGTTGCTTCCATGTCCTGGCGATTGTAAAGAGTGGGATGATGAACTTTGAGGTACATGAGTCTCTTTCAATTCTGGCTTCCTCAGTGTGTATGCCCAGCAGTTGGATTCCTGGGTCATATGGCAGTTCTATTTTCAGTTTTTTAAGGAATCCCCACACTGTTTTCCATAGTGGCTGTACTAGTTTGCATTCCCACCAACAGTGTAAGAGGGTTCCCTTTTCTCCACATCCTCTCCAGCATTTATTGCTTGTAGACTTTTGGATGGCAGCCATTCTGACTGGTATAAAGTGGTACCTCATTGTGGTTTGATTTGCATTTCTCTGATAATGAGTGATGTTGAGCATCTTTTCATTTGTTTGTTAGCCATCTTTATGTTTTCTTTGGAGAAATGTCTGTTTAGTTCTTCGGCCCAGTTTTTGATTGGGTCATTTATTTTTCAAGAATGAGCTGCAGGAGTTGTTTGTATATTTTTGAGATTAATTGTTTGTTCATTGCTTCCTTTACTATTATTTTCTCCCATTCTGAAGGCTGCTTTTCCACCTTGTTTTTAGTTTCCTTTGTTGTGAAGAAGCTTTCAGTTTTAATTAGGTCCCATTTGTTTATTTTTGCTTTTATTGCCAATATTCTGGATGGTGGGTCATAGAGGATCCTGCTTTGGTTTATGTCAGAGAGTGTTTTGCCTATGTTTTCCTATAGGAGTGTTATAGTTTATGGTTTTAGGTTTAGATCTTTAATCCATTTTGAGTTTATTTTTATGTATGGTGTTAGAAAGTGTTAATTTCATTCTTTTACAAGTGGTTGACCAGTTTTCTCAGCACTGCTTGTTAAAGAGATTGTCTTTTCTCCATTGTATATTCTTGCCTCCTTTGTCAAAGTTAATGTGTCCATAGGTGCATGGATTTATCTCTGGGCTTTCTATTTTGTTCCATTGATCTATATTTCTGTCTTTGTGCCAGTACCATACTGTCTTAATGACTGTGGATTTGTAGTATAGCCTAAAGTCAGGTAGGTTGATTCCTCCAGTTCCATTCTTTCTCAAGATTGCTTTGGCTATACAAGGTTTTTTGTATTTCCATACAAATAGTGAAATTATTTGTTCTACTTCTCTGAAAAAGACGTCTGGAAGCTTGAGAGGAATTGCATTGAATCTATAGATTGCTCTGGGTAGTATACTCATTTCCCCTATATTGATTCTTCCAATCTATGAACACGGTATATTTCTCGATCTATTTGTGTTCTCTTTGATTTCTTTCAGTGTTTTATAGTTTTCTATATATATAGGTCTTTTGTTTCTTTAGGTAGATATACTCCTAAGTATTTTATTCTTTTTGTTTCAATGGTGAATGGAATTTTTTCCTTCATTTTTCTTTCTGTTTTCTCATTGTTAGTGTATAAGAATGCAAGGGATTTCTGTATGTTGATTTTATATCCTGCAGCTTTACTATATTCATTGATTAGTTCTATTAATTTTCTGGTGGAGTCTTTAGGGTTTTCTATGTAGAGGATCATGTCGTCTGCAAACAGTGAGAGTTTTACTTCTTTTCCAATCTGGATTCCTTTAATTTCTTTATCTGTTCTGATTGCTGTGGCCAAGACTTCCATAACTATGTTGAATAATAGTGGTGAGAGGGGGAACCCTTGTCTTGTTCCTGACTTTAGGGGAAATGCTTTCAATTTTTCACCATTGAGGATAATGTTTGCTGTGGGTTTGTCATATATAGCTTTTATTATGTTGAGGTATGTTCCTTCTATTTCTGCTTTTTGGAGGTTTATTTTTTTAATCATAAATGGATGTTGAATTTTGTCAAAGGCTTTCTCTGCATCTATTGAGATAACCATGTGGTTTCTATTTTTCAGTTTGTTAATGTGGTTTATTACATTGATTAATTTGCAGATATTGATGAACACTTGCATCCCAGAAATAAAGCCTACTTGGTCATGATATATGATCTTTTTAATGCGTTGTTGGATTCTGTTTGCTAGAATTTTGTTAAGTATATATATATATATATATATATTCATCAGTGATATTGGCCTGTAGTTTTCTTTTTTTGTGGCGTCTTTGTCAGGTTTTGATATTAGGGTGATGGTGGCCTCATAGAATGACTTGGAAGTTTACCTTCCTCTGCAAATTTATGGAAGAGTTTGAGTAGCATAAGTGTTAGGTCTTCTCTAAATCTTTGGTAGAATTCAACTGTGAAGCTCTGTGGCCCTGGGCTTTTGTTTGTTGGAAGATTTATGATTACAGTTCCATTTCCTTGCTTGTGATGGGTCTGTTAAGATTTTCTATCACTTCCTGGTTTAGTTTTGGAAAGTTGTACTTTTTTAAGAATGTGTCCATTTCTTCCAAGTTGTTAAGTTTATTTGCATGTAGTTGATGATATTAGTCTCCTATGATCCTTTGTATTTCTGTGTTTTCTGTTGTGATTTCTCCTTTTTCATTTCTAATTTTGTTGATTTGGTTTTTCTCTCTTTGTTTCTTGATGAGTCTGGCTAATGGTTTGTCAATTTTATTTATCTTCTCAAAGAACCAGCTTTTGGCTTTGTTCATTTTTGCTGTGGTCTCTTTTGTTTCTTTTGCATTTAATACTGCCCTGATTTTTAAGATTTCTTTCCTTCTATGAACCCTTGGGTTCTGCATTTTTTCATTTTCTAGTTGCTTTAGGTGTAGAGTTAGGTTATTTATTTGATTTTTTTCTTGTTTCTTGAGGTAAACATGTATTGCTATGAACCTTCCCCTTAGCACTGATTTTAGAGTATACCATAGGTTTTGGGTTGTTGTGTTTTCATTTTCATTCTTTTCTATGCATATTTTGATTTCTTTTTTGATTTCTTCTCTGACTTGTTGGTTATTCAGCAGCGTGTTGTTCAGCCTCCATATGTTGGAATTTTTAAAGAGTTTTCTCCTGTAATTGATGCCTAATCTTAGTGCATTATGGTCAGAAAAGATGCTTGGAATGATTTCAAATTTTTTGAATTTACCAAGGCTAGATTTATGGCCCAGGATGTGTTCTATTCTGGAGAAGGTTCCGTGTGCGCTTGAGAAAAAGATGGAATTCATTGTTTTGGGGTGAAATATTCTATACATATCAATTAGGTCTAACTGGCCTACTGTATTATTTAAAGTTTGTATTGCCTTGTTAATTTTCTGTTTCGTTCATCTATCCATCATTGTGAGTGGGGTATTATAGTCTCCCACTATTATTGTGCTAGTGTTAATTTCTCCTTTCATACTTGTTAGCATTTGCCTTATGTATTGTGGTGCTCCTATTTTGGGTGCATATCTATTTATAATTGTTATACCTTCTTTTTGGATTGATCCTTTGATCATTATGTAGTGTTCGTCTTTATCTCTTTCACAGCCTTTGTTTTAAAGTCTAATTTATCTAATATGATTATTGCTCCTCTTGCTTTCTTTTGGTCTCTATTTGCATGGAATGTATTTTTCAAACCCTTTACATTCAGTATGTATGTGTCCCTTGTTTCCAAGTGGGTCTCTTGTAGGCAACATATATAGGGGTCTTATTTCTGTATCCATTCAGTCAGGTTTTCTTTTTTCAGGGACATTCAACCCGTTTACATTTAAGGTAATTATTGATAAGTATGATCCCATTGCCATTTACTTTATTGTTTTGGATTCGAGATTATACACCCTATACTTGTTTCCTGCCTAGGGAAGATCCTATAGCATTTGTTGGAGCGTTGGTTTGGTGGGTTGCTGAATTCTCTCAGCTTTTGCTTGTCTGTAAAGCTTTTGGTTTCTCCTTTGTATTTGAATGAGATCCTTGCAGGATACAGTAATCAGGGTTGTAGATTATTTTCTTTCATTACTTTAAGTATGTCCTGTCATTCCCTTCTGTGCTTAAGAATTTCTATTGTAAGATCAGCTGTTATCCTTATGGGAATCCCCTTGTGTCTTATTTGTTGTGTTTCCCTTGCTGCTTTTAATATTTGTTCTTTGTGTTTGATCTTTGTTAATTTGATTAATATGTGTCTTGGTGTGTTTCACCTTGGGTTTATCCTATTTGAGACTCTCTGGGTTTCTTAGACTTGGGTGATTATTTCCTTCCCCATTTTAGGGAAGTTTTCAACTATTATCTCCTCAAGTATTTTCTGATGATCTTTCTTTTTGTCTTATTCTTCTGGGACTCCTATGATTCCAGTGTTGGTGCATTTAACGTTGTCCCGGAGGTCTCTGAGGTTTTCCTCATTTCTTTTAATTCTTTTTTCCTCCCTGCTTCATTTATTTCTACCATTCTATCTTCTATCTCACTTATCCTGTCTTCTCTCTGTGTTATTCTACTGTTAATTCCCTCCAGGGTGTTTTATTCTCCTTTATTGCATTATTCATTTTATTTTGACTCCTTTTTATTTCTTCTAAATCCTTGTTAAACCTTTCTTGCATCTTCTCAATATTTGTCTCCAGGTTATTTATCTGCAACTCCAAATTGTTTTCAAGATTTTGGATCATTTTCACTATCATTATTTGGAATACTTTATTGGGTAGATTCCCTATCTCTTCCTCTCTTGTTTGGTTTGGAGGACATTTATCCTGTTCCTTTACCTGCTGGGTATTTCTCTGCCTTTTCATCTTGTTTATATTGCTGTGTTTGGGGTGGCTCTTCTGGATTCTGGCAGTTTATATTACATCTTTATTGTGGAGGTTCTTCACTGTGGGTGAAGTTGGATGGGTGGGTTGTCAAGGTTTCCTGGTTGGGAAAGCTGTGTCAGTGTTCTGGTGGGTGGATCTGGATTTTTTCTCTCTGGCGAGCAATGAAGTGTCCAGTAAAGAGTTTTGAGATGTTAATGAGCTTGGTGTGACTTTGGACAGCCTTTATATTGAAGCTCAGGGCTATGTTCCTGGGTTGCTGGAGGATTAGCATGGTATATCTTGCTCTGGAACTTGTTGGCCCTTGGATGGTGCTTGGTTTCAGGGTAGGTATGGAGGTGTTTGATGAGCTCCTGTTGATTAATGCTTCCTGGATTCAGAAGTTCTCTGGTGGTCTTAGGATTTGGGCTTAAGCCTCCTGCCTCTGGTTTTCCACCTTATTCTTACAGTAGCCTCAGGACTTCTCTGTCTATTCAGCACCAATGGTAGAACATCTAGGTTAATGATGAAAAGTGAAGGATACCCGGAGAGGTACACAGAGTTACAAGGAGGAGAGAGGATGTAGGAGTAAGATAGAGGTGACCAAAAGGAGAAGTGAGGAATCAAATGGGGAGAGAGCAAGCTAGCCAGTGATCACTTCCTTATGGGCTCCCCACAGTCTGGATCCCTCAGAGATGTTCACAGTTATACTGAAAAGAGTATAGGGAGGAAGGAGACAGAGGTGGCCAGGGGGAGAAAAGAAGGAGTCGAAAGGAGAGAGACGGATTCAGCCAGTAATCAGTTACCTAAGTGTTCTTCACAACTTGTAACACTCAAAGAGATTCATAGAGTTGGGTAGAGAAGATAAGTGAGACGGGGGAGATAGAGGTGACCTGCTGGAAAAAAAAAGGAGAGTTGAAATGGGTAGAGAGCAATCAAGCCAGTGATCTTGCTCTCAAGTAAAAATGGGTACTGAAGATTGGGTTCTTAAAGATACAAAGTTGATAAAAAATACTAAAAAGCAAAGATTAAAAATCTCCAGTAAATGGTAGATTCTCAAAAATACAATTAGAAAAGAAAGAAAAAGAAAAAAGAGGGAGAAAAAAGAGAAACAAGTGAACAACAACCCCCCCCAAAAAAAACAGTCACAGAAATTCTTACATATATATATATATATATATACATATATATATATATATACATATATATATATGTATGTATATGTGAAATTTGCTTAAAAAATAGGGTCTTCTTCTTCTTTCATTTTCTGCTATATAATAGAAGGTTATAAAAATGAAAATTGAAGGAGTTATAGGGAACTTAAAAATAAAAAATATAAATAAAAATTTAAAAAATAATAATGAAAAAGTTTAAAAATTTAATATATGATTGTAGTAAAAATATATCTAGGGCTTTCTCTGGTGTTGTTGTGTACAGTGTGGGTTCAGTTCATTTCCAGATAGTTCCTTGGTCTGGCTTGTACTTCTCAAGATCTATAGGATCCTTCTTATGTAGTTGGTGCTAACTGCAGGGATTTAATCTGTTATTCCCATCACTACCAAAGTGGTTCCTTCTGATATTTTAGCTTCTTCTGTTTGCTGATCTTTTCAGTGTCTATTTCCTGCCCTGACACAAGGGCCGTGGTGATGGTCACTTTTTTAGACTCACTTGTTCAGTTGTGCTGTCCCCACACGGAGGAACACTGCAAACAAATATCACTGGTGTGTGCTCACAGTGATTCAGCCACACTGCGGTTTGTCCCCACTCATGGTGTGTGTGTTTTCCCAGTCCACACAGCTCAGGCTCTCGGTCATTCCGCCAAGAGCAGCCTGGGGTGGGCCCCTCAAGTTGCCTGCACTTCCCAGATCCGAGCAGCCCAGCGCAGTTGGGGCTGTGACTTCTCCCTTCCCCCATCCCAGCCACTTGGTTTTCTGGGTGTGCAACTGGGTGCACCTTCTCAGGTGTGTGGAGAGCTTATCTCTGGCCACGACTGTCCAGAATCCCAAGAAGTCTTGGTTAGCAACGAATTCCGCCCCTCCCTGACCAGCCTGCACTTGCTAGTGGGGGATGGTGCATCTGGGCTGCAGCTCCTCTGAGAGTTGCAGTTAGAAAGTGAAAGAGGAGAGTGAAAAAGTTGGCTTGAGTCTCAACATTAAGAAAACTAAGGTCATGGCATCTGGTCCCATCACTTCATGTGAAATAGATGGGGAAACAGTGGAAACACTGTCAGACTTTATTTTGGGGGGCTCCAAAAGCACTTCAGATACTGATTGCAGCCATGAAATCAGAACATGCTTACTCCTTGGAAGGAAAGTTATGGCCAACCTAGATAGCATATTGAAAAGCAGAGACATTACTTTGCCAACAAAGGTCCATCTACTCAAGGCTATGTTTTTTCCAGTAGTCATATATGGATGTGAGAGTTGGACAGTGAAAAAGGCTGAACACTGAAGAATTGATGCTTTTGAACTGTGGTGTTGGAGAGGACTCTTGAGAGTCCCTTGGACTGCAAGGAGATCCAACAAGTCCATCCTAAAGAAGATCAGTCCTGGGTGTTCATTGGAAGGACTGATGTTGAAGCTGAAACTCCAATACTTTGGCCACCTCATTCAAAGAGTTGACTCATTGGAAAAGACCCTAATGCTGGGAAGGATTGGGGGCAGGAAGAGAAGGGGATGACGGAGGATGAGATAGCTGGATGTCATCAGCTACTCGATGGACATGGGTTTGGGTAGACTCCGGGAGTTGGTGATGAACTGGAGGCCTGGCGTGCTGCTGTTCATGGGGTCCCAAAGAGTTGAACATGACTGAGTGACTGAACTGAACTGAACTGAACCTAATCTGTGGGTTTTAATTATTTATTTATTTTTGTTCCCAGTTATTTTGCCCTCTGAGATTCACCACACATCCACTGGGGAGAATGTTTCCTGGTGTTTGGAAACTTCTCTCTTTTTTAAGACTCCCTTCCCAGGACTGAGCTTCACCCCTACCTCTTTTGTCTCTCTTTTTATTTTTTATATTTTGTCCTACCTCCTTTCAAAGACAATTGGCTGCCTTTCTGGGTGCCTGATGTCTTCTGCCAGCATTTAGAAGTTGTTTTGTGGAGTTTGCTCTGCTTTTAAATATTCCTTTGGTGTATTTGTTGGGGAGAAAGTGGTCTTCCCATCCTGTTCCTCCAACATCTTCCCCAAATTCCCAGGAATGAGATTTTTTAATGCATTATTTTTTATAAGATTTTGTTTTCTTTTTTACTCTGAGCACAAACATCCTGACTGCACTTGTCAACTGATATCCAACTGACTAGATATCACTTTCTTAGTAAACATTTGGTTGTAAGAAACAAACATCTATCTACTTATATTGCTTAAGATGTAAAGTGGATTTGTTGAAATCCAACTTAACAGGCCAGAAACAGTGAGGTAACAGTAGTTCTTCCCTTTTTCTCAAACCCTCCATCTGATTTATGGGCAACTAGCATTGATTTAAGTTTGACCATTTCTTACTGTATCCAGTGATATAACTCTAATTCTAGCCACTGTCATTTTTCATTTGTATTTTTGCTATAGCCTCCAACTTGTTTCTGTGCTTTATCCTTGTCCTGACATAGCAGCTATTGCAATTCTCTGAAATCTTAGATTAAACCACTCCTTCGATCAACACTCTCTAATAGTTTTGCATTTCACTTAGGATGTTAGTCAAAGTTTTATCAATGATCTATCTCTAAGGCCCTACACAATCTCCATCACCCTCATGTTATGTCTCTGATTTCATCTCCTACTATTCTTTTTACTTTATTTCAGATCATCTGTTTCTAACCACATTTAAATTCTTGAATATTCTAGGCACTCTCTTACATTAAGGCATCTGATCTGGCTGTTTTATCTGTTTAATAGCCTCTGCCATCTCCTCACCTCCACCAATCTACAGGGCCAAATCTTTCACTTTCACCATGTCTTTTTTTAAATGTCACCTTGCTCACCAACCAATCTGTTTCACATGCACCCCACATTGTCAGTCTCCACTATGCTTACTTTTTCTTATTTTTTTCACAGTAATTATTACCTTCTGCCATTGAGTACTTTTATCGTTTATTTTTTGTTGTTTATCTCACACCACCAGAATGTAATCTCCGTGAGAGGAAGTGTCTTTGTTTTACTCTCTAATACATTACTGACACTTAGAATATTGTTTGACATATAACAGCTACTTAAGTAAAATTTGTTATATGAATGAAAGAATCGATAGAAGAGTGAATTCTTGAAAAGATAGGAAATAGAAGAGAGCAGGGATGGGTTAGAATTGACTCTGGAATCATAGGAAACTAAAGGAAATTTTCTATATTTCATTAGACTCTGTGTTCTTTTCTCTGGTTCTCTGTGTGTGTGTGTGTGTTAGTCACTCAGTCATGTCTGACTCTTTGTGACCCCATGGACTGTAGCTTGCCATTCTCCACTGTCCATGGAATTCTACTGGCAAGAATACTGGAGTGAGTGGCCATTCCCTTCTTCAGGGGATCTTCTCAGCCCAGAGACCGAACCCAGTTCTCCCACATTGTGGGCAGATTCTTTACCATTTGAGCCAGCAGGTAACTTCCATACTCCAGTCAATGGTAGCTTTTGGTACGTATCTTGCACTTAAAAAAAAAAAACTTATTCTTAAGTATTTTATTACTTTGATCCTATCACAAGTATTGCTTATTTGCATACTTTTCATTATTATTGAATAGAGATATAATTGAATTTTTATATTCAATTTGTATCTTGCAACATTTTTGAAACTGTTTATTAGCTCTACATCTTTTTATGCATTCCTTAAGATTTCCTATATATAAACTTGTGTCTTCTGTGAATATAGGTTTACTTCTTCTTTTCCATTCTTAGTTTCTTTATTTTATTGCCTCAGTGTCTTGACTATAATCTGCAGAACAGGTTGAATGGTAATGGTAAAAGAGAACATCACTGTCTTGTTCTTGGGGGGAAAGCTTTCAGTATTTCATTATTAAGTAAAATGCTAGATGTGACTTTTTCATAGATTTCCTTTTCAGTTTGAAAGTTTCCTTCTATTCCTAGCTTTTTGAGCATTTTTATCAAGAAATGGTGTTAGAATATATCCAATGCTTTTTTTTTTTCATCTGATGAGTTTATCTTGTGGTTTTTACCTTTGTTCTATTAATATGGTGCATTACATTGATTTTCTTTTTTTAAAAATTCTCTTACTTTATTGTGTTGATTTTGCCATACATTGACATGAAACTGCCATGGGTTTACATATGCTCCCCATCCAGAACCCCCCTCCCTCCTCCCTCCCAATTCCCTCCCCCTGGGTCATTTAGTCTTGTGTAATACAGTTTATATGTTCTTTGGTTTGGTTTATTAGTATTTTGTTGAGGATTTTTGTGCCTATGTTCCTAAGAGATATGGTTCTCTAGTTTTCTTTCCTTGTAATGTCTTTCCATATTTTGGTATCAAGCTAATACTGACCTTATAAAATTAATTGGGAAGTGTTCATTCCATTTCATATTTTTAAATGTTTGAGAATAATCAGTGCTAATACTTCTCTAAATGTTTGTGGAATGTGTCAGTGCTCACCTGAGATGAGGCTTTCTTTGTTGGTAGTTTTTTATATTATTATTATTAATTTGATCTCTTTAGTGTTTATAGGTCTAATAATTACTGATCATAGTAGTAGCAGTAGCAATCACTCAGTATTGTCTGACTCTTTGTGACACCAAGAACCAGAGCCCACCAGGCTCCTCTGTCCATGGAATTCTTCAGGCAAGAATACTGGAGTGGGATGCCATGCCCTCCTTCAGGGGATCTTCCCAACCCAGGAATTGAACCCAGGTCTCCCATATTGCAGGCATATTCTTTACCATTGGAGCTACCTGGGAAGCCCAATTACTAATCATATGATTTACAAATAAATCTTTTAATTTATGGCTATCTTATCCCTTTCTTTTTGTTATTTTTTCATGAATAAAAGTTTTATTTTTAATTGAAATTATCAATCATTCTTTACAGCTTTTGTGAAAAAACTTTTGGGGCTTTTTGCTTTTATTTTTAAAATTTTAGTTTTTTCTTAAAGTTCAATACTTCTGGCTTTATATTTAAGTTTTTAATGTATCTGGAATTAACTTTGTACATGATGTATAATATAATTCTATTTTTTTGTTTTTATTTCCAGTAGGAATGGTAACATCCTAGAAAGCTTGAAATTCAGCAGCTTTTTTGTATTAAAAATTGTATTGAAGTATAGCCAATTAACAATGCTGTATTAATTTCAAGTGGACAGCAAAGAGACTCAGTCATACATATACATGTATCCATTCTCTGCCAAACTCCTCTCCCATCCAGGCTGCCATGTAACATTGAACAAGGTTTCCTATGCTATACAGTAACACTTTGGTGGTTATTTGTTTTAAATATAGTTGTGTGTACATGTCAATCCCAAACTCCCAAACTATCCCTTGCCCCATTGTTTCCCCTGGCAATCATAAATTCAACCTCTATGTCTGTGAACTGTTTCTGCTTTGTAAAGAAGTTCATTTGTATCATTTCTTTTTACATTCTACATATAAGGTTTGTCATACAATATTTCTCCTCTGTCTGACTCACTTTTCTCAGTATGAGAATCTCTAGGTCTGTCCATGTTGCTGCAAATGGCATTATTTCCATTCTTTTTAATGGCTGTTGTGGGTTTCACTGATGGCTCAGATGATAATATGCCTGCAATGCAGGAGACCTGGTTTGATCTCTGGGTCAAGAAGTTCCCCTAGAGAAGGGAATGGATACCACTCCAGTATTCCTGCCTGGAAATCCCATGGGCAGAGGATCCTGGCAGGATACAATCAATAAGGTGGCAAAGTCAGATACAAATGAGCAACTAAGAACACACACACACAATATTCCATTGTATATATGTATCACATTTTAATCCATTCCTCTGTTGATGGACATTTAGGTTGCCTTGATGTCTTGGCTACTGTAAACAGTGCTGCTATGAAAGTTGGAGTGCGTGTATCTTTTGGGACCTTGAGTTTCTCCAGATACATGCCCAGAAATTTGGTAGCTCTGCTTTTAGTTTTTTAAGGAATCTGCATGTGTTCTTCCATAGAAGCTGTACCAATTCACATTCCCACCAAGAGTATAGGAGGATTTCCTTCTCTCCACACTCTCTCCAGCATTTGTTGTTTTAGATATTTTGATGATAGCCTTCTTGACTGGTGTGAGGTAATATTGTAGTTTTGATTTGTATTTCTCTTACAATTAGTAAGCACCAGTTTATTATTATTATTATTAAGAACCCATAGTGAGCAGTAAATTTTGTATTGTGCTGCTGCTGCTGCTGAGTTGATTCAGTCGTGTCTGACTCTGTGTGACCCCATAGACGGCAGCCCACCACGCTCCGCCGTCCCTGGGATTCTCCAGGCAAGAACACTGGAGTGGGTTGTCATTTCATTCTCCAATGCATGAAAGGGAAAAGTGAAAGTGAAGTTGCTCGGTTGTGTCTGACTCTTAGTGACCCCATGGACTGCAGCCTACCAGGCTCCTCTGTCCATGGGATTTTCCAGGCAAGAGGACTGGAGTGGGGTGCCATTGCCTTCTCCATTTGTATTGTGATTCAGCAGTAATCCACATGTATACCAACAGAGGCACAAATTATTTTATTAAATGTTACTTACACATACATGTGATTAAGTCAACTATTTTATCTTTTGTTTTTAATAAAAATTGTGTTGATGTGACAGATTCACATGCATTTGTAAGAATGTGGTATGATTTCATGTATTGCTGTTGCTGTTGCTGCTAAGTCGCGTCAGTCATGTCTGACTCTGTGTGACTCCATAAATGGCAGCTCACCAGGCTCCTCTGTCCCTGGGATTCTCCAGGCAAGAATACTGGAGTGGGTTGCCATTTCTTTCTCCAGATTTCGTATACACTTTTCTCAATTTCCTCCAATGGCAACCTTTCACATATTTTTATTTGTTTATGACCCTCAATATTTGTTTCATGTAATTGAGTGGTGACTCAATTTTGAAAAATAGTTTTACCCTAATTTGTAGTGCCAAATTTCTCATATAAATTTCTATATATGCATGCATGCATACATGTTTTAACAATGCATCCTTTCCAATTATGCATTGGAGTATAACTGCACCCTCTACATAATGATATGTTTATAATGATACATGATAGGTCATTGTCAGCCAACTCTTTTCTTTAAAATTGACTTAGCTATCCTAGATAGTAAAGGATGGGGAAGCCTGGCCTACTGTAGTTCATGGGGTCACAAAGAGTCAGATGAGACTTAGTGGCTGAACAACATTTTACATCCACGTTCTTTCATATAAATTATAGAATCACTGTGAAGTTTCACGAGTAAACCACACCAAAGCCATGGATTAATTCTGAAAGAATTTGAAAGTGAAAATGTAATTGCTCAGTAATGTCTGACTATTTTCGACCCCAAGGACTGTAATCCACCAGGCTCCTCTGTCCATGGAATTCTCCAGGCAAGAATACTGGATTGGGTAGCCATTACCTTCTCCAGAGGATCTTCCCCACCCAGGGATCAAACCTGGGTCTTCCGCATTGCAGGGAGATTCTTTACCCTCTGAACCACCAGGAAAGAATTTATGTCTATTAAACAGAGCTTTGCTGTATATGAATATGATATATGTCTCCATTAATTAAATAATGTTAATAATCATTACCACATAAGTTTTAAAATGTATTTTATGTTTATTTCTAAATATTATTATTTTATTAAGTTTATTATTGCAATGGCAGATAAACTTAAAAACAATATTTTATTGCTGTTGATAAGTATAAAAATATAATTATTCACATTTATTTGCATATAATGATTAATAATTTTATTATTACTGATAATTCGCAGATTTTCCTGCTTTTCATGTAAGCAATCAAATATATTTTAAATAATGATATTTGTGTTTTCATCTCTAATCTATACATTGTGAGTTTTTGTTTGTTTAAAACATTCTGTGTACTGGTTAGACCTTGCAGTAAAACATTGAGTAGAAATGTTTATACTACAACTTCTTGTTTTGATCCTGATTATAAAAGGAATAATGTTTCACCATTGTTTGTTCTAGATTTTCTTGTTATAAATGTTTTTATCATTTAAAGATAGTCCCTTCTATCCATACCTTGCAAATATTTTCCTGTGATCAGTTCTTGAATTTTATCATTTTTCCTCATTTGTTGATATACATTATTTTCTCCATTAATCTTATAATGCAATGGAATGTATTAATGTCTTGATATCTTGACTAATAGATTTTTCTAACATTAAGCCAAATTTTTGTTTTGTTAATTAACATAATGTGATCACTATACACATTTTTATTACAATGTTGGTTTTGCTTTGCCAGTATTCTAAGATTTTTTCATCTATGTTAGTGATTTACATGGGCTTTATATACCATCTTTTCTTTGATATAAATGTTCTCCTAGATTATAAAATTTCATGTGGAATATTCCCTCTTATTGCTTTTTGGAATAGCTTGTCTAATGTTATAACTATTTGCTTCTTATAATGTTTAATTAACTTGCTGATGAAGATATCTGATCCTAGAGTTTTCAATGTAGTAAGACCTTTAACTTATATTTTTTGTAACTGTCTCCAAGGTTATTTCAGGTTTCTATTTATTTACACAGGGAGGGATTTTTAGTCTATTTAATCTATCTTATTATTAGAAAAAAAACACAAACAATTTTCCTGAGTTGTGCTTTCTCTTTCCCATTGAGAATCACTCACCTAGTGCATATTACTTGTATTGTTATAAGTACGTCCCTGCTTACCCTTATATTGAGGCTATCGAAACTTTATAATCTAAGTTAATTTATGTATGGTCAAGTAGAAGGTGCAAAACTAGAGCATACATTTCTTGACTTTCAATCTATTGTTCAGTGTGTTAGTGATTATTTAATGTGGTGTTCCTTTGATAAAGGAAATTTCTTGTTAGCTATCTTCAGTTATAATACGTAAAAGAGTTGTACAGATTTCAAGGAAATTTTAGCTTTAACTGTAAAGTAATTCTGTCAATCACTGTTAGGTGGGGAAATTTTCTTTCTTTTACTTAGTGTTTTTCTTCCTAATGGAGAAAACTGCACTTATTTTTGCCCTCACTTAACTCCTTTCCAGAAAGGAAAGTCTAAGTTAATCTTATCACTGTATTTGAATAAACCCAACCTATTTTCTGGCATTTCTTCCATCCTTTCCTTCAAAAAGAGCATGTCTACAGAGAGCAAGTTTTCTTTGATCCTCCATGAATTTTAAAGGAGTACTGTTTATGTGAGAGAAATAAATGGTGATCTGGCAGCCAAGAACCAGTACTTTTATGGTGGTCTTGCAGTGCTATGATTAGATAGATAAGCTTGCTTAATTCAGGCATCCAATAATAAGAAGTTATCTTGAAAAGCAAAGGAGAAAAGATATCCCCATCTGAATTCAGAGTACCAAAGCATAGCAAGGAGAGTTAAGAAAGCCTTCCTTAGCAATCAATGCAAAGAAATAGAGGAAAACAACAGAATGGGAAAGATTAGGGATCTCTTCAAGAAAATTAGAGATACCAAGGGAACATTTCATGAAAAGATGGGCTCAATGTAGGACAGAAATGGGATGGACCTAACAGAAGCAGAAGATATTAAGAAGAAGTGGCAAGAATACACAGAAGAACTTTACACAAAGGATCTTCACGACCCAGATAATCATGATGGTGTGATCACACACTCACCTAGATCCAGAAATCCTGGAAGGTGAAGTCAAGTGGGCCTTAGAAAGCCTCACTACAAACAAAGCTAGTGGAGGTGATGGAATTCCAGTTGAGCAACTTCAAATCCTGAAAGATGATGCTGTGAAAGTGCTGCATTAAATATGCCAACAAATATGGAAAACTCAGCACTCACCAGAGGACTGGAAAAGGTCAGTTTTCATTCCTATCCCCAAGAAAGGCAATGCCAAAGAATGCTCAGACTACCACACAATTGCACTCATTTCACATGCTAGTAAAGTAATGCTCAAAATTCTCCAAGCCAGGCTTCAGAAATGCATGAACCATGAACTTCCAGATGTTCAAGCTGGCTTTAGAAGAGGCAGAGGAACCAAAGATCGAATTGCCAACATCTGCTGGATTATTGAAAAAGCAAGAGAGTTCCAGAAATCTTCTGCTTTATTGACTATGCCAAAGCCTTTGACTGTGTGAATCACAACAAACTGTGGAAAATTCTTAAAGAGAATACCAGACCATCTTACCTGTCTCTTGAGAAACCTGTATGCAGGTCAGGAAGCAACAGTTAGAACTGGACATGGAACAACAGACTGGTTCCAAATAGGAAAAGGAGTACATCAAGGCTGTATATTGTCACCCTGCTTATTTAACTTATATGCAGAGTACATCATGAGAAACGCTGGGCTAGAAGAAGCACAAGCTGGAATCAAGATTGCTGGGAGAAATATCAATAACCTCAGATATGCAGATGACACCACCCTTATGGCAGAAAGTGAAGAGGAACTAAAGTGCCCCTTGATGAAAGTGAAAGAGGAGAGTGAAAAAGTTGGCTTAAGACTCAACATTCAGAAAACTAAGATCATGGCATCTGGTCCCATCATTTTATGGAAAATAGATGGAGAAACAGTGGGAAAAGTGTCAGACTTTATTTTTTTGGGCTACAAAGTCACTGTAGATGGTGACTGCAGCCCTGAAATCAAGCGATGCAAAGGACAGGACTGAGCGACTGAACTTAACTGAACTGATCTTGATCATAGATATAGGCTATGTGTAGCTCAGTAGTGTCTCACTCCTTGCAACCCCATGGCCTGCAGCCTGCTGGGTCCTCTGTCCATGGGAATTCTTCAGGCAAGAAGACTGGAGTGGGTTACCATGCCCTCCTCCAAGAAATCTTCCCAACCCAGGGATCAAACCCAGTTCTCCTGCATTGCAGGTGGATTCTTTACTGTCTGATCCACTAGGGAAGCTATGATAGTAGTAAAAGTGATGTTTTTTAATGTAATCTGTTTTATAACCATTTCTTTTCTAACATATTCAGGCCTTAGACAGACGTATAGGGAATAGGACTGACTCAAACTGTAGTGCTGGTGTGTTAGACTGGGATCCTTGAAAAAAAATTGGAATACAGAATTGTGGATCAAAACAACACATTTGAGGTTCCTTTGGGACCAAGGTCCATAGCTTTGGCTTTGGACTTTAGTGTGTGGACTGGACATTTTGCTTTGGCAGTTTGAACAGGGTTTTATTGAGCCATGTGTTTGTTTATTGTAGTAGTACATTTGGATTTTAAATCATGTAACTTTGGTAGGCCAGTTTAGGACCCAGATGCTGGCCAAGTAGGACTTTTACCTTGGAGAGTGTGACAGGCAACTTTAAAAGTTGGCCCTCATTTATTCCCACCTTCTAATAGTCACACCTTTGTATATATCCTCTCATCTTGAGATTCAGATGGACCTAGAAACTTGATTATAACAAATCAAATATGGCAAAGTGATTGGGCCTTTTTTCCTTTATTAGGTTACAAAAGCATGTACTTCCATCTTTTTAGTACTTCCTTTATTGTTCTACGGCTTGCTTGTTTTGATGAAGCAAGTTGCCTTATTGAAGAGGTCCAAATGACAGACAAAAAACTGAGGACAGCTTTCATCTAAGAGCCAATGAAGAACTAAAACCCTAATTACAACAGTTGACAAAAAGGTAAATATTGCCAACAGCAATATGAACATGAAAATAGATCCTTCCTTAGTTGAGACTTCAGATGAGAATACAGCTTCAGCTAACACCTTGATTTCACACTTATTGGAGACACTGAGGTAAAAAGTAGAGTCAATCCATGTCCAAATTTCTCAGAACCAGAAACTGTGAGATAATAAAAGTGTTTAATTTATGCTATTTATTTTGAGGAAATTTGTTATGTGATAACATATATTTGGGCTCCACTGTGGCTCAGTGGTAAAGAATCTGCCTGCCAATGCAGGAGATGCAGATTTGGTCTCTGGGTCAGAAAGATCCCTGGGAGTAGGAAATGGCAACCCACTCCAGTATTCTTGCTTAGGAAATCCCATGGACAGAGGAGCCTGGTGGGCTAGAGTCCATGGAGTTGCAAAAGAGCCAGGCAGGACTTAGTGACCAAACAACAACAAAATCTTATAGCTAACAGTGAGTCACCACAATTTAAGTGATTTTATCCAGAGACAAGCTATACTTTTTATATAATGGATTTCATTTACTGAAAATTGAATTCATCTTGCCATCTTGAAAAAAATTGAGAACTTCAGCACGGTTTAAGGCAGGCAGCAAAATGAGGCCAGCCATAGGCCTCAGTAAAGAAGGAGACCAAGGGAGCCTCAGATTGGTGTGGTATACCCCAGATGGTCCTGGTCAAATGATGGGGGCTTTGAAATTCATGTTGTGCCAGTTTGATGTTAAATTGTATAAACACTGGCTGAAGCATATGTTTGAGGCCTCATGTGGTCCTCAGGAGATGCATTAGTATTGTAGATACATTAGAAAGCAGAGGAAGCTGAATCAAGATTCAACTAACAGTTAAAAAAATCTTTCCAGATATCAACATTTTAGACAAAGTTTACTTGGTTCTGTTTTGATGATTTTTTTCCATCTAAGCCTGTAAAGAAGTACATTATATGTGTGTGTACTTCAAAGTACTAGTGTGTTTTGTTCTAAATTTAAAGTGTTAGTGCCAAGCTTATAGAGGCTAAAGTACCACATTAGCTCCCACCAATTATTTTCTGTATTTGGAAACAGAATGAAAACTACTGTAATGGTAAACTTGAATTTATGTGGTTGATCTATAGAGTGAATTGCCACCTGCTCAACGAATGATCTTTATATGATTCTATTTGTCAGTTTCTTAAATCTTAATTATTATTTTAGATTGCAGAACCCCAAATTGTGACTAACACCACCTACAGAATAGAATAGTGTTAGAGTTTATTAGAAAATCAATAAACAGATTATAAAGAGAATATGTCATCTCAGGTTGAAGTAAAGAGATAAGTTAATGAAGTGATCAAAAGCTCAAATGTAAAAGAGCAATTTAAAAACTCTACGCCTGGATTTTTGTCTATAAGAGTCAGAGGTGTTTAAGAAATCAGGAAGGATCTATAGTGGTTTGAAAAGTATGTTTTAATTTAAATATCAGAATAGGGTCAGTAAAAGAATGAAAGTGAGATATTTACTTGGAAGACAAGTAAAGCTGTTAGGCAAAAAAGACCCTATTTATGTGAAAAGAAAAATGAAGTATCAAAAGCCAGAATAGAATGATATAAAAGGCAAATGATTTCTCCATACCTAATTTCTCTGAAGGATATTATTAAAGTAGGAAACATTCAAATTTTAAACAGACCAGAAGGAATGAATAGAGCCCAATGAAATGTAACAGAGGAAGAGATGAAAGCTCTCAGACAACAACCAGATATTATTCCCTAGTAGGGGCCAGGATCCAGGGGATTATTGGGCAGTTGCAAATAAAGAATCCAGGGGAAAAATAACAATTGGGGAACACAAGTTATGATTAAGTACAGCTATACTAAATGATTACAGAAAATCTAGATAGATTTTATGGGAAAAAAGTAGAAAGAAGAGTATAAAATAGTATAAAGGAATTATTGAGTTTCAAGGCAGCACGTTTATTTCAGGTGGGAATTTAGTTATAGCCTGTGCCCTAAGGGAACAAATTTGAGAAATTTAATGAATTAGGACTCAAAAAATTTACATAAAAATGAGATGTTAAAGGGGGGTGAGACAGGACAATGATAGATCAAGTTAAGAGTTTTGTTAGTTATTGTTAAAATGGAAGAATATCTCTTGAGTACTATTATCCAGCTCTAGAATGTGAAGGTGAAAATAATTTGTTAGAAGAGAGGATACTTTTGACAAGCCCAACTTTTATTGATTTCATATCTCTCACTATATGAAATCCCACAAGATGAAATCTAGAAGAATACGTTAGCCAAACAAATATCTGAGTCAGAAATCTTAAGGAAAACAAAAAGAGCATCCCAATCCAGTAGAGTATCATCCTTACATAAAACAGAGATGTAAAGGCACCAACTAAAGGAGCAGGTTAAACTGAGTCTTCTTGAAAGGCATAAGGAAACAACAGAAGGGAATGAAATATTACAGTAATATTCCATCCCTGAAAGTAAAAAATAAAGAAAGAAAGAGATATAAAAGCTATTTGTATCTTGGAAGTTTCAAAGGCATAGGAAAGGCATTTGCTTAAGGAGTATATGAGAGTGTTATTATTCACTACTAGGTTTCCTAAGGGATAAACTTCAGGAGTAAAAAATCAGTGCCAGTTTAGAAATCTGCAGATGGTGATACTTCAACAGCAATAAATGTTGGGATAAGCATGAACCTTTCTTTAAGATAAATATTTCACAAACCTAGGGACTTCCTTAAGATGATACAGTGGAAGAAACTACTGTGGTGTAGAATTGAAAATGCTGGTTTTGAAAAGATAGTGAAGGCTCTGGCACTAGGCTAAGACCACCCTCAGTGTAACACTGGAGTATCAGAGACCTGGAATCAGAGCAAAAATGAAAATTAAGAAGCCTGAAATCTATAAATGGGAAGATCGAGTTAAAATAAGACTATGTAACTGGGCCTGTAACTCTTTCAAATGTATGAACTTTGTCAGAGGTCAAAAATACCTTGAATGACACTCCAAGAGTAAACAATTTACTGAGATGAATATTCTCCTGCTGATAAAGTCAATGCATTGTTCCAAACTTGCTTCTGTGTGAAATCTCTCCTCACTGTTTTGAGCTTCACTGGTCATAGATTCTGATAAACCAGCATCCTGGCATTCTTACTAGATGGCATCCTGGAAAAGTTTAAATCAAAATTATTTTTCTTGGTCATTGTTCTGTTCCCTCAGATACAACAGAGCCTCAGCTATGGTGAATCTGTATTCTTAATAAAAGGCAGTATCTTACAAAGTTGCCAATATCAACTCTGGGTCTTGAAGGACCTACATTCTTTCCATTTAGAGAATTCAAGAACCCCATACTATGTTTACTTCCTTGTGAACAAATCTGCTCTCAAAGAGCAAGCTTTCTGCTATACTACCTTATGCTGTAAATTTAAAAATACCTATTCCCAGGATAACATAGGCAAAACACTCTCTGCTATAATCCAAAGCGGGATACTCCATGACCCACCTCCCAGAATATTGGAAATAAAAACTCGAATAAACAAATGGGACCTAATTAAAATTAAAAGCTTTTGCACATCAAAGGAAACTATAAGCAAGGTGAAAAGACAGCCTTCAGAATGGGAGAAAATAATAGCCAATGAAGCAACAGACAAACAATTAATCTCAAAAATATACAAACAACTCCTGCAGCTCCATTCTAGAAAAATAAACAACCCAATTAAAAAGTGGGCCAAAGAACTTAACAGACATTTCTCCAAAGAAGATATAAAAATGGCTAACAAACACATGAAAAGATGCTCAACATCACTCATTATCAGAGAAATGCAAATCAAAACCACAATGAGGTACCACTTTACACCAGTCAGAATGGCTGCCATCCAAAAGTCTACAAGCAATAAATGCTGGAGAGGATGTGGAGAAAAGGGAACCCTCTTACACTGTTGGTGGGAATGCAAACTAGTACAGCCACTATGGAAAACAGTGTGGAGGTTCCTTAAAAAGCTGCAAATAGACCTGCCATATGACCCGGCAATCCCACTGCTGGGCATATACACCGAGGAAACCAGAATTGAAAGAGCCACGTGTACCCCAATGTTCATCGCTGCATTGTTTACAATAGCCAAGACATGGAAGCAACCTAGATGCCCATCAACTGATGAATGGATAAGAAAGCTGTGGTACATATACACAATGGAATATTACTCAGCATTAAAAAAAAAATTCATTTGAATCAGTTCTACTCAGATGGACCAAACTGGAGCCCATTATCCAGAGTGAAGTAAGCCAGAAGCAAAA
>ML661243.1:78440-89579 GCA_007570785.1 Antilocapra americana
AAACAAGTAAAAAAAAAATACCTATTCCCGCAGGAAAAGCAAGTTTGTATGTCATAGTCTGCACTATCAGCTTAATCAGTAACAGGGGCTACATTTTGACTTCTCTCTTTTTTCACTCATTAGCTACCTATTAATTGAGTTTACAATTGTGCAGGGAGATGACTGTTATATTGATGACTCTCTTAAACCACAATAGGTAAATTTTTTTGGCAATCGGTAGCAAAAATATAGTTAACAACTCAGAGAATAAGATTTTTCTTCATTTTTTTAGTTCAAAAAGAATATATGAATACTCCTTTTAAGTATTATATTCAAAGTGTTTCTATAGAGTTTTGAGGTTGTGGGTAATATTAAAAGATGCTTATTTGAAATAATACTGAATTATAAGTCAAAGAGCCTAGCTTTTATTTCCACAGCTGTTACTGACTTTCATAAATCAGCTAACATCTATAGGCTTGAATTTCTACAATTTTAAAATGAGATTTAGATTAAATGATTCCCATGATTTATCTATAGCAGATAACTCATAATAGCCTAAAATTGGAACTTATACAAATGATTATTAAGAGTATAATGGATAAGTAAATACTGGTACATGCCTTCTGGTGAAAGTAAGGAAGCATTTCTGTTGGTTATATACCTTGGAGTGAAATTGATGAGTCACAATGTATGCATATATTCATCTTAGTAGATATTGTCAAAAAGTTTTTTAAGTACTTGACTTTACCAATATATTCTGTTACCCATACTAATATATCAGGATATCAGTTATTAATATCTTTGGCAACATTTGGTATTTTCTTTTTATTTTAACCATTCAGGTGGCATGTAATGCTATTTCAATGTGATATTTACTTGCATTTCCCTCTTTATTGATAAAGTTGAACACTTTAAAAATATATCTACTGGCCATAAAACCTTTGTTTTTAAAACCTCATGTCTTGACTTAAGAATCTAGCATAGTAGACTCAGCTACTTGGAAACTTTATCAGGTGAAAATATGTAGGCAGTCTCAAAACAACAAAAGAATAATAATGTACCTACTGAAATATGTAGCTGAAGGCAAAAGGAGTTAAGGAAAATCATCAAGTGCTAGAAGCAAAGAGAAAAATATTAAAATCAGAATGGTAATCTCATGAAGTTGCTAAAGTAATGTATATATAGAAATGGTGATAGCATTGATCTAAGTAATCAAATTCAGAGGCTATAACATCAGGGTCTTGGTCTTTACTTCGTGTATGGACAAAATATTAAGCCTTAACTCTGTGAGCTGAGAGGCTTGATCTGATACCACAGCACAAAACTGTAAATCTTGAATGATTGCACTCTCAGTGAAATGGGACTTAGAAAATTCTTCCCACTGACCAAGGAGAATGCAAAAATACTTGCTTTACCTAATATTTTGGCTGGGAAAATGTACTATCCTCTGAGAAACTAAAACCACAAAATGAATTAAACACCGAATTAGACACAAATTTACACTTTTAACAAGGTTCAGTTCAATTACGTTGCTCAGTCATGTCCAACTCTCTGTGACCCCATGGACTACAGCATGCCAGGCCTCCCTGTCCATCACCAACTTCCGGAGTTTACCCAAACTTATGTCCATTGAGTTAGTGATGCCATCCAACCATCTCGTCCTCTGTCATCCCCTTCTCCTCCTGCCCTCAATCCTTCCCAGCATCAGGGTCTTTTCAAATGAGTCAGTTCTTTGCATCAGGTGGGCAAAGTATTGGAGTTTCAGCTTCAAAATCAGTCTTTCCAATGAACACTCAGGACTGATCTCCTTTAGGATGGACTGGTTGGATCTCCTTGCAGTCCAAGGAACTCTCAGGAGTATTCTACAACACCACAGTTCAAAAGCATCAATTCTTTCATGCTCAGCTTTCTTTATACTCTAACTCTCACATCCATACATGACTACTGGAAAAACCATAGCCTTTACTAGATGGACTTTTGTTGGTAAAGAAATGACTCTGCTTTTAGTATGCTGTTTAGGTTGGGCATAACTTTCCTTCCAAGGAGTAAGTGTCTTTTTATTTCGTGGCTGCAGTCACCATCTACAGTGATTTTGGAGCCCCCCAAAATAAAGTCTGCCACTGTTCCCCCTGTTTCTCCATCTATTTGCCATGAAGTGATGGGACCAGATGCCATGATCTTAGTTTTCTGAATGTTGAACTTTAAGCCAACTTTTTCACTCTCCTCTTTCACTTTCATCAAGAGGCTCTTTAGTTCTTCTTCGCTTCCTGCCATAAGAGTGGTATCATCTGAGTATCTGAGGTTATTGATATTTCTCCCAGCAGTCTTGCTTCCAGCTTGTGCTTCTTCCAGCCTGGCATTTCTCATGATGTATTCTGCATATAAGTTAAATAAGCAGGGTGACAATATATAGCCTTGACATACTCCTTTCCCCACTTGGAACCAGTCTGTTCCATGTCCAGTTCTAACTGTTGCTTCCAGACCTGCATACAGATTTCTCAAGAGGCAGATTAGGTGGTCTGGTATTCCCATCTCTTTCAGAATTTTCCACAGTTTATTGTGATCCAGACAGTCAAAGGCTTTGGCATAGTCAATAAAACAGAAATAGATGTCTTTCTGGAACCCTCTTGCCTTTTCAATGATCCAGTGGATGTAGGCAATTTGATTTATGATTCCTCTGCCTTTTCTAAAACTATCCTGATCATCTGGAAGTTCATGGTTCACATATTGTTGAAGCCTGGCTTGGAAAATTTTGAGCATTACTTTACTTCCATGTGAAATGAGTGCTATTGTGCAGTAGTTTGAGCATTCTTTGGCATTTAGCAAGGTTAGGGAAACATAAAAATTAAAAGAAAGAAACAAACATAGAGGTAACTCCCAGACCAAATTTACACATAGGTTGTGCAGAACAAGCAATACTCAATCCCATTAGATTTCAAGAATTATATCCCTGGTAGAAAGAGTTCAAAACAAACAAAAAATTATGAACACATATATATCAGTGATTATTTTCAGGAGAATCAATTGTCACAACAAAGAATATAAATATAAGAACATGAGAAGAGATACAGGACCCTATGAAAGAAACAACTAATACTTTTAATAATAAAAGTTTTTAGATAAGAAATTGCATAGGGAAAATTATGAAAAGTGAGCCGTCATATTTGAAAAAATATTACATAACACATTTAGCTATGAAACTCACTGTGCAGGTTAAATGACAAACTAGACAAAGCTGAACAGAGAATTATTGAACTAGGAGGTAGATAAGAGGAAACTACTGAGAACACATGTGTGATAAAAACACTAAAATCATGGCAGAAGTTTAGAGACATGAGGGTGGATTGGGAAACTATGCTGTAACTAATAGTTTCAGGAAAGATAAGTTACAGTGGGTGAAAGATAGGAGGATGTGTATCAGAGTTAGTTTTAAACAGTATATATTATTTTGGTTGAACTCAAAAGCGTAGTTTATCTTTAATTTCTAAGGTAAAGAATGAAAGTTAAAAATTTGTGTTTAATCAAAAACAGATTCAGAAATTTATTAATCACTTTATACCGAGATAGGAGGGAAAAGATCCTGAATAAAATTTGATCAATTATATAGAAGTCATAGAAAAAGAAAAATATAGTAAAAATAATAGGATGGGAAAAAAACTCAGGCTGCAAAAGTAAATAAAAATATATAATTAATAAATGCATATAAATTGATTTATATAAGCAGATAAGAGAGATTCTCAGATGAATAAAGAAATGGTATCCAGCTATGTTTTTGCTTTGTTCAGTCACTAAGCTGAGTACTACTCTTTACAATTTCATGGATCATAGCATACCAGGCTTATCTGTCTACTATCTCCCAGAATTTGCTTACATTCATATCCATTGGATTCAGTTTCAGCTCAGTCGCTCAGTAGTTTCCAACTCTTTGTGACCCCATGGACCACAGCACACCAGGCCTCCCAGTCCATCACCAACTCCCGGAGTTCACCCAGACCCATGTCCATTGAGTCAGCGATGACATCCAACCATCTCATCCTCTGTCATCCCCTTCTCCTCCTGCCCTCAATCTTTCCCAGCATCAGGGTCTTTTCAAATGAGTCAGCTCTTCACATCAGGTGGCCAAAATATTGGAGTTCAAGCTTCAAAATCAGTCCTTCCAATGAATATTCAGGACCAATTTCCTTTAGGACTGACTGGTTTGGTCTCCTTGCTCTCCAAGGGACTCTCAATTGTCTTCTCCAGCACCACAGTTCAAATGCATCAGTTATTTGGTGCTCAGTCTTCTTTAAGGTCCAACTCTTATACCCGTACATGACTACTGGGAAAACCATAGCTTTGACTAGATGGACCTTTGCCAGCAAAATGATATCTTTGCTTTTTAATATGCTGTTTAGGTTTGTAATGGCTTTCCTTCTGAGGAGTAAATGTTTTTGTTTTTAATTTCATGGCCGCAGCTACCATTCACAGTGATTTTGGAGCCCAAGAAAATAGAATATGTCATTTTTCCATTGTTTCCTCATCTATTTCCCATAAAGTGACGGGACTGGATGCCATGATCTCAGTTTTTGGAATGTTGAGTTTTAAGCCAACATTTTCACTCTCCTCTTTCACCCTCATCAAGAGGCTCCTTTGTTCCTCTTTGTTTTCTACTGCTAGAGTGGTATCATTTGCATATCTGAGGTTATAGATATTTTTTCCTGGCAATCTTGATTCCATCTTGTGATTTATCCAGCCCAGCATTTTGCAAGATGTATTCTTCATAGAAGTTCAATAAGCAGTGTGACAATATACAGGCTTTCATGTACTCCTTTCCCACTTTTGAACCACTGTGTTGTTCCATGTCTGGTTCTGTTTCTTCTTTGCTGGCATATAGGTTTCTCAGGAGATGGGTAAGGTGGTCTGGTACTCTCATCTCTTGGAGAATTTTCACAATTTTGGTAATACACAAAGTCAAAGGCTTTAATGTAGTCAATGAAGCAAAAGTAGGTGTTTTTCTGGAATTTGCTTGCTTTTTCTATGATCCAATGAGTGTTGGCAATTTGATCTCTCATTTCTCTACCTTCTCTAAATTCAGCTTGTACATCTGGAAGTTTCTTCTCTTGGCATCACTTAGGTTGGATGCTTGTAATCAAACTAACAAAAACAACAGCAACAACATAAAAAAAAAAAACCCAGGGGAATTTTCTCTGTTCTTCAGATTTAAGAAACAAATAAACAAGCAGTTCAAACAGTCAGATAAGCATGTGAAATAAGATTATCAGTCAATATAAATTTTAGTTGACCAAATGCTCAGATTTTAACTAGAAAAATTCAGTAAAAGGGCAACAAAGATTACTGATAAATAATATACAGTTTTATAATAAAAGTGTGCTCATAAAACGTTTTACATTTTATTGACACGTTAATAGAGAATTTCACACTTTATTGAAAATACATCAAGGCAATTACCAAGTCATTCGTGTACATTTTAAATCTAAATCTACACTTTGAAACCCTATTCGCTAGAGGTATTTTTGTTTTTATTTTTTTGACAGAAAATTTGCCTCTTAACATGTGCTGAGTCAGGATGAAATCTGCTCCATCTTTTCTACCCACCTAGCAGCTAGCCTTCAGAGACTACTGAGGGAGTTGTTACTGAGGGTTGTTCAGGAAATCCAAGGAAATTTATTTAACTATTTATGGCCTGCAGTTTCATCCAACTTTCCTAAAAGGAAGTCTTCATAATCTGGTACACTGGATTTTGGCCTAGTAAGACTATTGAATTATGGTTTATATTTTCTTAAGATATCAATTATTCTTATAAATGCATAAAATTATAAGAAAAATAGTTTATAAGTTAGTTGCCAGTAAAACTCATGTTAATGTTTCTTAAAAGCAGTACAAACACTTTATTACAAAATTATATCAGGTTTCTGTGTTTAATAATTTTTAACATTTTACAAAATTATATATCATTTATGAACTGTTTTGCCCATTACACAAGATGTCATAAGTATCTTGGAAATTATTTCATATCAGTACATGCAAATACTCATGTTCAGTATCAGCTTATCATTTTACTTCATGATTAAATAATGCCATAATTTGTTTAATGATTCTACTACTGATGAATCTTTATTTGACTTCCATTCTTATATCATTATGAACAATGCTTCAATGAATTTTCCTATTCATGTATATTTTTATGTAATTTTGTGAGTATGCGCATATATTTCCAGGTTTTATATGTCCTGAAGGCAAAATAGATACCAATAAATATTGTAATGTGTATGAGGAAGTATATTTGAAGGTGTATATAAGGCTGACATATATTATAGGGAAAACATGTACACACATTCAGGTCACAAAATGTTAAGACAGATTTTCTCTTATATTTGTGTGTTATCTTTGTAAGTTTACTCAGTGTTGTAAGAGAGATGAAAATTTTTATGGTCTTTTTCTACTTAAATACAAAACCCACCCAACCAAAACTACAGTATTTGGAAATCTATATGAGAATGAGTTTTGTATTTTCAAAATGTTTTCTTTGCATTTTCAAAGACTATATCCAACAGTGGCATAGTAAGAATAAATAGTGCATGTGCTAAATTAAATACATTTACACTATCTTTCCCTTACTGAATGCTTCCCAAGTGTCAGAATTCCCAAAGACTAAAAATATTTTAGGTGTTCCTATAGACATATGTCAAGTGAAATTTGTCCTTATCTAGCCCTCTATTAATTCTGATCATATTTACAAAGATTAATATTTGGAAAATCATGGAAAGAGGTGAGGCTGGAGTTTGTTGATATTAGAGTTCTAGCCAACTGTGACTGTACACTCAAAATTAGTAATCAGAACTGTGTTTGATATTTAAAAATTACATCATTTGAATGATCAGAACAGATATTGTGAGTATGTAGCCTATTTTTTGAGGGATTACCTTCTTTTAAGTAAAGGCTTTTGGGGGAGAAGTAGTTCAGAAAAATTTTAAAACACATATCACAACCTCCCAAGTATATTCTCAGGATCCAAAGTACCAACTATTTATTCCCCTACTTAAAAGTTGGGTTACTTTTTTTTGCACACAGCCTTCAGTTATTTTCAGTTGTTTATGTATATACTTATGTGCCCATAAAAGTATATATAGTATCAGTATAAAAAAAAGTTGGGTTACTTTAGTAGTGAGAAATAAGTTCAAAGACAATTCTGTCAGCCATTAGGAAAATGAAGTTAGAAATGAAAGAATGGTATTTGGGGATCTACAACTTGTCTCAGTTTAGTCTATACCTGAATGGAAATAGACCTCACTTAGAAGAGATCATATTAGCTCTGGCAGAAGGCCCCAGAACTCCTGATTTATGACAGTCTCCTCCAGTCACTCACTGAGCTGAACATGACCTTGCTTGTTGACCCAGCACATAGCCAGCCCTATATGACCTCAATAGTTATAAGAAGCTGCCCACAATTTAACATCTAGTGGCTCATGCAAAAGCCTGCTGCTGTTAGGAAAAACTTGCTCAGCCTTGCAAAACAAAGGAGAAGCTTGGGGATACAGTGCTCCTCAAAAGCCTGTAGAGGAAATTTCCTGAGTAGAGGATATTATGCCCTTTAAATCCTTCGTGGCTATAGTACAATTCCTGACATTTTTCTTCTGACATTACTATAGATGTGTGTAAGAGGTTGTTTAAGTGAGCTAAAGAGGACAAAACCATGAATGTATATTACCTGATACTTTGCCTGTTATTGGTCTATATTAAGAAACACTTATGTTCCTTTTGCTTTTTCCATGAGCATTTTCCAGTTTATCTCTCTGGATGATGAGTATATGGATCTTTGGCACCCTGTGGCACTAATATATAGATGAGTTTCTCATACAGCATTTGTTCATAATGGTTCTTGGTAAGTATTGCCATCAACTTCCTTTAATGTAAATAAGATTAGTTTCCTATGCTAAATTATTGGAAGGAACCCACATTCTACACCTCCTACGTGTTTTCATTTTAAGTCATGTAAAACAAACCTTCTCTGTTAATGAAAAACTAGCCAAGAAACTATTACTAAGACATGATTGTCTGACCACCTGTGACCTAAGAAACAGATTATTCTTCTGTAAAGATTGCCATTTTACACTATTTGAAGATGAGACTGAATGAAAATAAATCTTGCATCATGTGAAAGTGCTATAACAAAATAAGTTTTTTCTCCAAGTGTCTGATGCTAAACCAGTTCCTACTAAGGGACAATACAAGAATTAATCACTAACAGGTGTTTTGTCTATACTGGACCGTTGGCTATTAACAGCATGTAGTCATACTATGCAGAACATAGGAGTCTAAGAATTAATCATATGAAAGAAGAAAGTTCTTTCATTTTTGGATAAACAACATGTCTATATAGCTTAATATAAATTCTTTGAATTTATTATTAGCATGCTTATTTGATTTCTTTTATAATTGTGCCTACATACCTATTACTTAAGTAATTTTATTTATTTTTTAAATTAATTTATTTTCTTTACATTATCATGTTGGTTTTGCCATACATTGACATGAATCTGCCATGGGTATACATGTGTTTCCCTTCCAGAACCACCCTCCCACCTCCCTCATGATTCAGTCTCTCTGGGTCATCCCAGTGCACCAGCCCTGAGCACCCTGTATCATGCATCAAACCTGGGCTGGCGATTGATTTCACATATGATAATTTACATGTTTCAATGCCATTCTCCCATATCATTCCACCCTTGCCCTCTCCCATAGAATCCAAAAGACTGTTCTATACATCTGTGTCTCTTTTGCTGTCTCACATACAGGGTTTAATCTTAAAATCAATTAGATACTTGTGCCTCAGGATATAAACAGAGAACTCAGAAGATTTAAACACAGCCAACTCAGTAAAGACCTATTGAAATCTGTAGGTATGTATTGTCATTCTATATGCAACCCATGTTGTTCTCAACAGTGAGGTAGATGAAAAATTATTGCATGAGATATGGTTCTTGGGCAGATATTTTCCCCAAGAAGGCACACTAATGGCCAACAGGTATATGAAAAGGTGTTCAACATCACTAATCATCAGAGAAGTGCAAATCAAAATAACAATGAGAAATGACTTCACACCTGTTAGAATGGCTATTATTAGGAAGACAAGAAATAACAAGAATTGGTGAGAATGGAGAGAAAAGGGAATTCTCATGCACTGTTGGTGAGATTGTAAATTGGTACAACTGCAATGGAAAACCATACTGAAGTTCCTCAAAAAATTAAAAATAGAAATACCACATGATCCAGCAATTCCACTTTTAATTACTTCTCTGAAGAATATGAAATTAATGAAATTACTATCACAACAGATACCTGCACATCAATCTTTATTGCAGCATTATGTACAATGGTCAAGACTTGGAAGTAACCTAAATGTCCACTGTTAGATTAATGAATAAATAAATGGTTACACACACACACACACACACACACACACACACACATATATACATATATATATACATTTTGCAATTTGCAATGACTTGAATGGACCTTGAGTGCATTTGCCTGCATACATGAATGCTCAGTCATGTTTGACTCTTTGCAACTCTATGGACTGTGACTTGCCAGACTTCTGTCCATGGGATTTTTCAGGAAAGAATATTGGAGTAGGTTGCTATTTCCTTCTCCCAGATGATCTTCCCTACCCAGGGATCGAACCCCTGTCTCCTGTGTACCCTGCATCAGCAGGCACGTTCTTTAACACTGAACCACCTGGGAAGCCTAAGTGAAATAAGCCTAACAGATAAAGATCAGTACTGTATAGTCTCACTTATCTGTCAAATCTAAAAAAAGAAGAAGAAAAATTGAAACTGGAAAGGGAGAGGCAGAGATGGGAAAGAGGAGGGGGAGAAGGGAAAGAAAAAACAAACTCATAGAAAAAGAGACCAGGCTTGTGGTTACTGGAAATCAGGGTAGTAGAGTAGAGGACCTGGATGAAGGTAGTCAAAAACTACAAACTTCCAGTTATTATAAATGAGTCCTTAGGATGTAATACACAGCATGGTGACTATAGTGATCAATACTCTATCATATATCTGAAAGTTGCTAAGAGAGTAGATCTTAAAATTTTGCATCACAAGGAAAAATCATTTTGCGGCCATGTGTGGTGATGAATGTTAACTAAACTTATGGTAACCAGTTTGAGACGTATATAATTAGGTTGTACACTTAAAACTAAAACAATGTTATATATTGACTATATATCGCAAACATGAGCTTCTCAGGTGGCGCTGGTGGTAAAGAACCACCAGCCAATGCAGGAGACCTAAGAGAGGTGGATTCGATCCCTGGGTAGGGAAGATCCCCTGGAGGAGGATATGGCAATCCATTCTGGTGTTCTTGCCTGAAGAATCCCATGGACAGAGGAGCCTGACGGGCTACAGTCTAGGGTCACAAAAAATCAAATATGACTGGAGAGACTGAGCATCCACATATCTCAAACATATAAAAATATCAACAATGACTGAAAAGTTTTTTTTTTTACAATTTATGAAGCACTTTATCTTATTTTTGATTCTTTATCCACATGTAGACTCTAAAAATGTTTTATCTTGTCATTCCATTAAGGAATAGATGTTTAAAAATTAAAACACAGTTTTTTACTATGTTATGAAATTAGTAAAATGTCACATTAGCCCAGGAGGCATAATGTGGCTACTCGGTGGAAAATCATCAGCTGCTCCATTCCTGAGATGTAAACCTGGGGCATCTTAACCAAATTATAAAATGCATGAGAGAAAAATGCTGTTTTATTCTCCTATTGAAAATTATTTTAAACTATTTTTATATCTCTTTCTATGTATGCTGGCTCAGTCATGTCCGACTCTTTACAACCCCATGGACTATACAGTTTTTGGAATTCTCCAGGCCAGAATATGGGAGTAGGTAGCCTTTCCCTTCTCCAGGGGATCTACCCAACTCAGGGATGAAACCCAGGTCTCCCACATTGCAGGCAGATTCTTTACCAGCTGAAACACAAGGGAAGCCCACTTTTATATCTAATTCCAGGTAAATCTAGTTAGATTTATTTATTTTTTAAATTTTTTTTTAATTTATTTTTTTATTGTTTTTGCCATACATTGTCATGATATCACCATGGGTTTACATATGCTTCCCCTCCGGAACCTCCCT
>ML661243.1:98359-136636 GCA_007570785.1 Antilocapra americana
CTTTTATTTGGTATAAATAAATTACAAACCACATACATGATCAGAATAAATGAAAAATATGTTTAGTGTGTGAGCAAGAATAATTACAGTCACTCAACCAGTCTTGGCATATGATACATTAGTTTAAGGGTGATATTCCTGTTTTGACAGTAGACTTATAAAGGGAATGAAAGACAAAAAATAAAACTGATTTCTCCTCTCTTTTTTTTTGTTGTAAGAAATTCAAGAAAGACTTTTTACTTTACAATATTGTGTTGGTTTTGCCATACACTGACATGAGTCCTCCATGGGTGTACATGTGTTCTCCTTCCAGAATCAGTATCTCTTTTTACTTGTGTTACCGTTGCTTTAGATGTCATATCCGAGAAATAATTTCCACATCCAATATTATGAAACATTTCCTCTATATTTGCTTTCACATATGATAATTTACATGTTTCAATGTCATTCTCCCATATCGTCCCACCCTTGCCCTCTCCCATAGAGTCCAAAAGACTGTTCTATACATCTGCGTCTCTTTTGCTGTCTCGCATACAGGGTTATCGTTGCCATCCTTCTAAATTCCATATATATGCATTAGTATACTGTATTGTTGTTTTTCCTTCTGGCTTACTTCACTCTGTATAATAGGCTCCAGTTTCATCCACCTCAGTAGAACTGATTCAAATGTATTCCTTTTAATAGCTGAGTAATATTCCATTGTGTATATGTACCACAGCTTTCTTATCCATTCATCTGTTGATGGACATCTAGGTTGCTTCTATGTCCTGGCTATTGTAAACAATGCGGAGATGACCAGTGGGGTACACGTGTCTCTTTCAATTCTGGTTTCCTCAGTGTGTATGCCCAGCAGTGGGATCGATGCTATTTTAAATGGAATTGTTTTCTCTATTTAACTTTTGGATGGGGCATTGTTTATGTCTAGAGAAGCAAGCTCTGCTGAATTTTTTTATTAGTTTTAAAGTTTTATTGGAATTTTTAGGGTTTTACATATATAAGATTATGCCCTCTGCTATCAGAGAAAATTTCACATCTTTATTTCCTTTTCTTGACTAATTACTCTGGCTAGAATTACAATACTGTGTTGAATAGAAGTGACAAAAATGAGCATCTATGCCTTGTTACTGATCTAAAAGGAAACATTTTCACCCTTTAACCATTCAGTTTTATGTTAACTGTGGGGGATTTCATATATGATCTTTATTATGTTGAGGTAGCTTCTTTCAATTTGTGGTATACTGAGCGTTTTTGTCATGATAAGTTGTTAAATTTGCAAAGTGGTTTTTTAAAATTAATTAAGATAATCATGATTTTTTCCTTTATTCTGTTAACACGCTGTATTGCAGAGGTCTATTATCTTATGTTGAACTGTACTAGCATTTCAGGATAAATCCCACTTGATCCTGCTATGCAATCCTTTTAATGTGTTGTCAAATTTGATTTGTTAATATTTTGCAGAGGATTTTTACATCAATATTTATAAGGAATAATTTTCTGTAGTTTTATTTTCTTGTAATGTCCTTGTCTGTCTGAGTTCATTTTCTAGAGTTTCTAGAACATAGTTTACAAACTGGGTGGCTAAGAATACAAATTTTCTTTGTCAAAATTCTGAAAGTAAGTCTGAGATAAAGGCATCAATTTTTTTTTCCTGAGACATCTCTTTTGTTTCTTGTAGATTATTGTCATCTCCCATTCTCGTGGTCTTTCCTCTGTTCTAACATGTGTCATGTCAGTTTGTGTGCTCTAATTTCCTTATAAGGACACAAATCAGATTGAATTTAGGTCTATCTTAATGACTTCTTTTTAAATGAATTGCCTATCTAAAGGCCGTATCTCCAAGTACAGTCACATTCTAAGTTACTGGGGATTCAGACTTCCACATATAAATTGACAGGGGACACAATTAAGTCAATAATAACACTTCACCTCTAGGCACCTCAAATTTATGTCCTCAGATTAAAAATATATTCACTCCCACCTCCAAAGTTCCAAAGTCTTAACCCATTCCAGTATCAGCTCCCACATCCCAAATTTCAACTGAATATCATGTAAGCCAAGTATGGATGAAACCTGAAATATGATTCACCTGAGACCAAATTTCTCAGCAACAGTTAATTTGTCAAACCAGGTGAGTTTTCTGCTACCAAAATACAATGGCGAAATAGGAATAGTATAAACGTCTCCGTAACAAAAGGCAGAAGTTAGAAAAAAAATGGAGTCATGGGTTCTAACCAAGTACAAAACTAAGCAGGGCAAATTGCATTAGATTTTAAGACTCTAGAATTATGCATTGTCTCAAAGCTCTGTCCTCTGTGCTGATGTGAGTGATCTCACCCGCTAGGTCCACTGAGGTGGCTGCCCAAACTTTATAGCCCTTTCTGGTGGCATTATTCTTGAGGTTCTTCTGGGCCTGTGATGTGAGTCGCAGTCCTGTTAATCTCTGAGTCACCTTTGGGGTAATTCTTTCCTTTTATTGAAGGGTAATGCAAACTAGCAGCTGGATAGCTCTGTTATCCTGCCCTGTACAATCCTAGACATCCAGAAGGTTTCCTTAGTTTTGTTCTGTCTCTGTCCTCTTTAGTCCAAGCTGGTAGTGTTTATGCTGGAATAACATCATCTCTATTCCTGCCTTCTGCTGAGATGGTTGGTTAGATCCATGAGTCATATCCATCATCTCTTTGTTATTGATTATTGAGCTGAATACTTAGAGTTCTCTCCAGAATTTACTTTCTTATGTTTTGCAATGTAGATAGGCTTAAAGCTGTCCACACACTGAAGTTCTGGTCCCTTTGTGCTTAACATCCCCTCCTCAATTTCTCTCTTTCCTCTTGTACTTTACTACAAGTAGCAAGGACAAGCCAGGTTGTGCCTCAAGGTTTTGCTTAGAAATACCCTCAGCTAAATACTTAAGTTCACAACTCACCAGTTCTACTTTATACAGTGTTAGAATACAATTAAGTCAAGTTCCTTGCTACTTTATATCAATGTTAATTTCTCCTCCAATGTCCAATAATAGATTCTTTGTTTCCATGTGAATCTTCACCAGGATGACCTTTAAGATTCATATTTACACTAACAATAGCTTTAAGGGAATTGAGGCTTTTAAACATCATCCTCAAAATTCTTCCATGTTCTATTCATTACTCATTTCCAAAGTCACTTCCACATTATCAGTTTTTTTTCATACATCAAGACTACTTCATAGCAGCAAAATTTGTTTACTCCATAAAACAGAATAAAGAATATCCATTGCTCTATCTATTTACCTAACTATGGTTATAGATAGATATAGATATAGATGAGAGGGAATTTACTGAATTGGCTCATACAATTGTTAAGATTTTGCAGGACCAAAACATTCAAGGTATTCTGGCAGACTGGGAAACCAAAGGAAGTGCTATAGTTTGAATCGATAACACTGACCTGATAGTGGTATCAGTATTAGGGTAACAGAGATTTCATACTGAGTTCCTCCATTTAAATTTTTTGTAAGATTTTGAGAAGTATTTGTGTTAAATCTTCTTTACCCATTTCCGCTTTATTTGAGCTATAATTGACACAGCATTATGTAAGTTAAAGGTGTACCGTGTAGTTGATTTGATACATTTATACATTTCTATGAGTACTACCATGCATACATTTGTGCCAAGTCGCTTCAGTCATATCCAGCTCTTTGCAACCCTATGGACTGTAACCAGTCAGGCTTCTCTGTCCATGGGATTCTTAAAGCAAGAATACTGCAGTGGATTGCCATGCCCTCCACCAGGGGATCTTCCAGATCCAGGAATCTAACCCAATCTCTTAGGTCCCCTGCATAAGCAGGCAGATTCTTTACCACTAGTGTCACCCAGGAAGCCCAAGTACTACTATAGCATTAGCTAACACCTTCATCACATAATTCTAATTTTTGTGTGTGTGTGGTGAGAAAATTTAGGATGAACTCTTTAGACTTTCAAGTATATAATGAAGTATCACTAACTATAATCACTACACTTAAACATGTTATAACTGGAACTTTATACTCTAACATCATTTTCCACCCCCTAGACTCTGGTAATAAACACTTTGTTCTAGTTTTTTGATTTCAGTGTTTTTTAAATTCTGTATAAAAGAGATGTTATATGATGTTTATCTTGTAACAGGGGTGAATTAATATCTCTCTGTGGTTTTGCTATGTATTTCCCTGATGATTAGTAATGTCAAGAACCTTTTCATGTAGCTGGTGGATATTTAAATGTCTTCATTGGAAGGATATCTATTCCGTACCTCTGTCCATTTTTAATCAAATTTGTATTTTGCTATTGAGTTGTATAAGTTCTTCACATAGTTTGGATATTAGCTATTTATCAGATATAGGATTTGAAAACATTTATCCAATTCCATGTCTTACTTTTTAATTTTGTCGATTATTTCTTTTGCTATGCAGAAGTTTTTAGTTTGATGTAGTCCCACTAGTTCGTATTTGCTTTTATTACTTGCACTATTGTTATTATAGTCAAGCAATCATTGCCAAGACTGATAAGGAATTTCTTTGCTTTCTTCTATGAGTTTTATGCTTTAAGGACTTATGTTTGTGCTTTTAAACCATTTTAAACTATTTTTTGTGAATAATATAAAATTCAGTTTCATTCTTTAGAATGTAGTTATTCTGTTTTCCCTGCACCATTATTTAAAATTGATTAATTTGTTTTTTTCCTTTACATTATCGTGTTGGTTTTGCCATACATTGACAGTAATCCGCCATGGGTATACATGTGTTCCCCTTCACGAACCCCCCTCCCACCTCCCTCCCTATTCCATCCCTCTGGGTTATCCTGGTGCACCAGCCCTGAGCACCCTGTATCATGCATCAAACCTGGGCTGGCGATTGATTTTACATATGATAATTTACATGTTTCAATGCCGTTAGAGACTATTCTTTCTCCATTGAGAGTTTTTGACTCCTCTGTCAAATACTAGTGGATCATATATGTGAAGGCTGATTTGTGGGCTTTCTATTCTGTTCCATTGATCTCAATATCTTTTTTTTTTCTGCCAGTGCTAAACTGTTTTGATTACTATAGCTTTGGAGTATACTTTGAAATCAGTACGTGTAATGCTCTAGCTTTGTTCTTCTTTCTTAGAATGGCTTCAGCTATTTTGGGTCTTCTGTGTATCTTTACAAATTGTAGGATAGTTTTTTCTATTTCTTTGAAAACTGGCATTGGAATATTGATAATGATTTTTTCTATAAATTGCTTTTGGTAATAAATACATTTAAACACCCTTATTTCTTCTGATCCAGAAATAGTATCTTTCCATTTGTGTATTCTTTAACTTCTTTCATCAAAGTCTTGTAATTTAACTGTAGATTTTTTCAAACCTTTGGTTAAATTTACTCCTAATTATTCTATTATACTTGATGCTATTGTGGATGACACTTTAAAAATTTACTTTGTGGACGTTTTGTTTTTAGTGTATAGAAATTCAACTGTTTTAGCTTTTTTTTTTATCTTAGAGCATAACTGAATTTGCTAATTATTTCCAACAGATTTTTGTGGTATCTTTGGGATTTTATATAGGAAATGATATGTGTAAACAAAATTAACATTTTCCCTATTTTTATTTCTTTTACTTCTTTATCTTGCTCTATTGTTCTGACTATACTTCCAGTACTATATTAAATAGGAGTGGTGAGAGTGGTAATCCTTGTCTTGTTCCTGATTTTAGAGGTAAAACTTTCAATCTTTCACCATTGTGCTGAGCTATTAATATGCTTCTCCTACAACAGCTTGCTCAGCATTTCTACTATGAAAGGAGGATGTATTTTGTCTAGTGATTTTTCTGCATTTCTATATATGACAATATTAATCTTATTATTCTATTAATATGGTATATCATATTAATTAATTTGCCTATATAAAACTATTCTTGCATCCGAGGGATAAATCTCACTTGTTCATTGTATATGATCCTTTTCATGTGTTGCTGAATTCAGTTTGCATCTGTATTCTTTATGGATGTGTTCTGTAGTTTTATTTTCTCATAGCAGTGCCCTTCTCTAGATTATGCCGGGGTAATACTTGTCTCCTAAAATGAGTTTAGGTGTGTTTCCTTCTCTTCAATTTTTGTAAACGTTTGAGGATATTTGCTAATCCTTCTTTAAATATAAAGAAGTTGGTGTTGGACAGGGAGGCCTGGCGTGCTGCGGTTCATGGGGTTGCAAAGAGTCAGGCATGACTGAGCGACTGAACTGAACTGAACTCTCTAAGTATATGTTAGAATTTTCCAATGAAACCACCTGTTCATTGGCTTTTCTATTCTGAAGGTATTTGATTATTAAGCCAATCTCTCTTTATTGGTCTCTGATTTTTTTTTTCCCTTCATGATTCAGTCCTGGAAGGTTGTATTTCAAGGAATTCATCAGTTCATACTAAGGTATTAAATTAATTGATAGTGTCTCATGACTCTTTGTATTAATATTTCTGTACTCTCCATTGTAACATCTTTTCTTCCATTTCTGAATTTCTTTATTTGAGTCCTCTCTTTTTTGTCCTTAGCCTAGTTAGTATTTGCCATATTTGCTTATCTTAAAAAAATAGCTCTTCATTTTGTTTATCTTTGCTACTGATTTTTCTTGTCTCTGTTTCATGTATTTCTGCTCTGATCATTGCTATTTCTTTCTTGCTGTTTACTTTGGAAATAGTTTATAAACTCCATAATTTCTGGATGATTTCTTTTCTTTTTCTTATTTGGTATACAATAGGTCTTTGTTGGCTATCCATTTTAAATATAGCAGTGTGTACATGACCTTCCCAGAGTCTCTAACTCCCTTCCACCTGGCAACCTTAAGTTTGTTTTCTAAGTCTGTTAATCTCTTTCTATTTTGTAAGTAAGCTCATTTGTATCATTTAATTTTCATTTTAGATTACATATGAGGGGTGTCATATGATATTTCTCCTTTTTTCTCTGACACTTTACTCTGTACGACACTCTCTAGGTACATCCATGTTGCTGCGAATGGCATTATTTCATTCTTTTTAATGGATGAGTAATACTCCATTGTATATATGTACCACATCTTCTTTAACTATTCTTCTATTGAAAGACATTTAGGTTGTTTCCATGTATTGGCTATTGTAAACAGTGCTGCAATAAACATTGTGGTTCATATATCTTTCAGATCATATTTTTCTCCAGCAGGAATGTAAATGGGTACAGCCACTATGGAGAACATTATGGATTTTCCTTAAAAAACTAAAAGTAGAGCTACCATATGACTCTGCAATCCCACTCCTGGGCATATAACCAGAGAAAAACTGGATTGGTTTCTTTTGATTGATTATTCTCCTAATTATGGGTCATACTTTCTTGTTTCTTTGTATGCTTTTTATCTTTTAATTGGATGATGAACATTATAAACTTTACATTACTGGATGATGGATTTTACAATGTCCTTTTAAATACTGCAAGACATTGTTGTGGTATGTGGCTGCCTGCAATGTGGGAGACCCAGGTTTGATCCCTCGGTTGGAAAGATCCTGTGGAGAAGGAAATGGCAACCCACTCCAGTATTCATACCTAGAGAATCCCATGGACAGAGGAGCCTGGTGGGCTACAGTCTATGGGGTCACAGAGAGTCTGACACGATTGAGCCACTAACACTTTCACTTTCACTTTAAGATAGTTAAGCTTACTTTAACCCTTTGGAGGTTAGCTTTTTATATTTGTTAATTAAATAATTTGAATCTTTTAATCTAGAGCTAAATTTTCACCTACACTAATACTTTACATTCCTAAAAACTGTATTTGATGAGACATGTGTTGGAAGTTCCTTTCAATCTGTATGGTCAAAGCAAATTATTTCCAGTATTTTTGTGAGCCCTGAGTATTGTTCAGCCTAATGCTTTAAGATAAATCTTCTCATGGCTTGAAATAATTTGTTCTCATGCATGCATAGAGCACTACTCAGCCAAAGATCCACATGAACCCTTTGGAGGTCTTCAACATTCTCTCTGTCTGCCAGTTCATTTTTCTCTAATACTTTGTCTCCAACATTTTAGTTACCTTGGTTCTGGAAACTCTAGTCAGTTTTTTTCAGCTTGCTTAGATTTCTGTGTTATGTATATTCTCACTCCTTGTACTACTATATGTAAATTTTATTCAAGTAATCATAAGGCTGACTATGTATTTCACTTCTTTCAGGGATCACTCCCCTATGTTGCCTGCTGCCTGTTAAAACAATTGATCATATTTTTTCATGTTTTGTTGTTGGTTAAGTCAGAGGGAAAATCCACTAAGTCCTCAGTTATATATGTTTTAAAAATACATTTGCTCTGTCCATCTCTTGAAAGAATTAAAATGGTCTTATTTACTTTTGTATTTACAAGCATCTAGAACAACAGTTGGTATTAAATAAATATTTTCTGAAGGAATAAATGAGTAGGCAAATATTTATTAATATCTGTATTATTTTCATTCATAATATATTTTCTTTCTTTTCCCCTAACTTACAGTTGAGCAATGAATCATCTCAGATCACTACAAAGCACTAGAGGATTCAGACTGACATTTATTTCGGCTTGCATTATCTCTGATTAATCTCCCTAACTACTGAAAGTATTTGTAAAACGAATTTCTTAACTTCAACATTTACTTCAAATAATATTTTTAATTAAAGCAAGTGTCATTTTCTGCCATTATACACTAAGCCTTATACTCTAGGGGCAATATTATTTCTCTCTAGATCTTGGTTTAAATTTTATATAAGATTTCACGTGTATGATATAATATAAAATAGCTAAGTAATGTACACACAATATGATCCTAAATTGGTAGACATAGGAATTAGAAAGAACATATCTGAGAAAACCTTCCTTCCTTCTTTTGTCCTTTTTTTGTTTCTTTTTTCCTTCCCTTATTTTATGCCTACTAATCCCTAAACTCTAGATGCACAACTATGAATAAGAAACATTCTTCTCTCTGGGTCATCCCAGTTATCGTTACCATCTTTCTAAATTCCATATATATGCATTAGTATGCTGTATTGCTGTTTGGGGAGGGAGATGGGAGGGGGGTTATGCAAGGGGAACACATGTATACCCATGGTGGATTCCACTGTATATATAAAATACCTCTTGTTTAAGCATTTGTCTGTTGATGGGCACTTGAGTTGCTTCCATGTCTCAGATACTGAAAATAGTGCTCCTATGAACATTGGGGTACATATATCTCTTCAAATAGTGTTTTCATTTTTTCCAGCTATATTCCCTGGAGTGGAATTGCTGGATCATGTGGTAGTTCTATTTTTTGAGGAACCTCCATACATTTTTTTATTGTGACTGCACTAAATTACACTCCCAACAGCAGTGTACAAGAGTTGCCTTTTTACCACATCCTTCTCAAAATTTGTTATTTCTAGGCTGTTTGATAACAACCATTCTGACAATTGTGATGTTATATCTGATTTTTGTTTGATTTATGTTTTTCTAACAATTAACAATGCTGAAAATCTTTTCATGTGTTTGTTAACCATCTGTGTGCCTTCTTTGGAGAAATACCTATTCAAGTCTTTTGCACATTTCATAATTTGATTTTTGATATTTGAGTTATTTGATTTTTTATATTAATTTTTTCCTTTCCTTTTATTTTTTTTCTTTACATTATTCTGTTGGTTTTCCCATACATTGACATGAATCTGCCATGGGTATACATGTGTTCCCCTTCCAGAACCCACTCCCACCTCCCTCCTGATTCCATCCCTCTGGGTCATCCTGGTGCACCAGCCCTGAGCACTCTGTATCATGCATCAAACCTGGGGTGGCGATTCATATCACATATGATAATATATGTGTTTTAATGTGGTTCTCCCATATCATCCCACCCTTGCCCTCTCCCATAGAGTCCAAAAGACTGTTCTATACATCTGCATCTCTTTTGCTGTCTAACATACAGGGTTATTGTTACCATCTTTCTAAATTCTATATATATGCGTTAGTATACTATATTGTTGTTTTTCCTTCTGGCTTACTTCACTCTGGATAATAGGCTCCAGTTTCGTCCACCTGAGTAGAACTGATTCAAATGAATTCTTTTTAATGGCTGAGTAATATTCCATTGCGTATATGTACCACAGCTTCCTTACTCATTCATCTGCTGATGGGCATCTAGGTTGCTTCCATGTCCTGGCTATTGTAAACAGTGCAGCAATGAACATTGGGGTACACATGTCTCTTTCAGTTCTGGTTTCCTCGGTGTGTATGCCCAGCAGTTGGATTGCTGGGTCATATGGCAGTTCTACTTCCAGGTTTTTAAGGAATCTCCACACTGTTCTCCATAGTGGTTGTACTAGTTTGCATTCCCAACAACAGTGTAAGAGGGTTCCCTTTTCTCCACATCATCTCCAGCATTTATAGCTTGTAGACTTCTGGATGGCAGCCATTCTAACTGGTGTAAAGTGGTACCTCATTGTGGTTTTGATTTGCATTTCTCTGATAATGAGTGATGTTGAGCATCTTTTCATGTGTTTGTTAGCCATATTTATGTCTTCTTTGGATAAATGTCTGTTTAGTTCTTTGGCCCACTTTCTGACTGGGTCATTTATTTTTCTAGAATGGAGCTGCAGGAGTTGCTTGTATATTTTTGAGATTGTTTGTCTGTTGCTTCTTTTGCTATTATTTTCTCCCGTTCTGAAGGCTGCATTTTCACCTTGCTTAAACTTTAAGAGCTGTTTATATGATTTGAACATTAACTACTTTTTGGCAACATCATTTGCAAATATTTTTTCCCATTATGTAAATTGTCTTGTTTTATCTGTGTTATGCATTTCTTTCCTATGCAAATACTTCAAGTTTACTTAAGACCCATTAGCTTATTTTGCTTTTATTTCTTTAGCCTTAAGAGGTAGATGCAAACAATGTTGCTACAATTTATATCAAGTATTGTAATGTCTCTGTTCCCTTCTAGGAGTTTTTTATGTTTCCAGGGCTTACATTTAGGTCTTGAATCATTTTGAGTTTATTTTTGTATATGGTATGAAAGGATGTTCTAATCACATGTAGCTTTCCAGTTTTCTCAGCACCACTTGTTGAAGATATCATCATTTCTCAACTGTATGGTCTTGCGTAGTTTGCAATAGATTAACTAATCATATCTATATAAGGTTATTTCTGGGCTTACTACTCTTTTGCATGATATATATCTTTTTTTTTTGAGTAGCATAATATTTTTGCCACTGTAGCTTTTTAGTATAATCTGAAGCCCAGGATTTTTATACTTCTAGTTTTGCTATTTCTCTACAACATTATTTTTCCAATTTTGAATTTTTTGTAGTTTTATATGAATTATATGAATATTTTTCTACTTATATGAAAAATGTCATTGGTATTTTGATAGATGCTGCATTAAATCTATATAGAATGCTTTGGGTAATATAGACACTTAAAAATATTCATTCTTTCAGATCAGAAACAGAAATTCAAGGAACACATCCATTTATCATCACATCAAAAAGAATAAAACATTTAGGAATAAACCTTCCTAAAGAGACAAAATAAATATACTCTGAAAACTATAAAATGCTGATGAAAGAAACCAAAGAAGGCATAAACAAATGTAAAGATATACCATGTTTGTGAATTGGAAGCATCAATATTGTCAAAATGATTATATTATCTAAGGACGCCTACAGATTCAGTGAAATCCCTATCAAATTACCTATGGCATTTTTCACAGAACTAGAACAAAAAATCTCAAAATTTTTATGGAGACACAAAAGATCCAGAATAGCCAAAGCAATTTTGAAAGAGTAAAATGGAGCTGGAGGAATCAACCTCCCTGACTTCAGGCTATACTACAAAGTACAGTCATCAAAAAGGTGTGATACTGACACAAAAATAGAAACATAGATCAATAGAACAGGATAGAAAACCCAGAAATAAGCCCATGCACCTATGATCAATTAATCTATGACAAAGGAGACAAGGTTACACAATGTTGGAAAGACAATCTCTTCATTAAATGGCATAGGGAAAAGTGGACAGTGACATGTAAAAAATAAGATTAGATCATTCTTTAGCTCCGTGCACAAAACTGGCCCAAAATCGATTAAAGACTTACATGTGAGACCAGATACTATAAGGCTCCTAGAAGTAAACATAGGCAGAATATTATCTGATATAAATCACAGCAGCATCTTTTACAATCCATCTCTCAGAATAATGGAAATAAAGACAAACATAAACGGGATTTACTGAAACTCAAAAGCTTTTGCTAGCAGAAGAAACAATAAACGAAATGAAAAGATAACCCACAGATTGGGAGGAAATATTTGCAAACGATGTGACAGATATGGGCTTAGTTTCCAAAATAAATAAATTTATTTTAAAAAATAAAAACAGCCTATGATGCATCAAAACAAACAGCCCACTCAAAAAAACCAAAGACCTAAGTGTACATTTCTTCAAAGATGACATACAGATGACCAAAAGGCATGTGAAAAGTTATTCACAGTCTCTAGTTATTAGAGAAATGCAAATCAAAACTACAATGAGGCATCAGTTCACACCGGTCAGGAAGGTTATCATCAAAAAATCCACCACCAACAAATGCTGGAGAGGGTGTGGAGAGAGGGAAATCTTTTACACTGTTGGTGGGAATGTGAATTGGTACAGCCACTATGGAGAACAGTATGGAGATTCCTTAAAAAACTAAAACTAGAACTACCATATGACTGCAATTTCACTCCTGGGCAGTAAAACATGATCCCAAAAGATACAAGTGTGTTGATATTCATTACAGCACTGTTTATCATAGCTAAGTCTTGAAAGCAACCTAAAGGTTTGTCAACAGAGGAATGGATAAAGAAGATATGGTACATGTATACAATAGAATATTACTCATCCATTAAAAAAAATGAAACAACGCCCTTTGCAACAATATGGATGGACATAGAGAGCATCATCCTGAGTGAAGTAAGTCAGACAGAGAAGGAGAAATATTGTATGGCATCCCTTACATTTGGAATGTAAAATGAAATGATACAAGTGAACTTACTTACAAAACAGAAAGAGACTCACAGACAGAAAATGAATTTATGGTAGCCAGGGTGAAGGGACAGTTAGGGAATTTGAGAAGTTCATGTACACATTGCTATATTCAAAATGGATAACCATAAGGACCTAAGGTATAGTACATGGATTTCTACTCAAAGCTATGTTCCTACCTGGATGGGAGGGGAGTTTGGGGGAGAATGGATTCCTGTATATGTATGACTGAGTCCCTTTGCTGTTCACCTTAAACTACCACAACTTTGTTAATTGGCTCTATGCCTATACAAAATAAAAAGTTTGAAGTTTGAAAAAATAAAAATAACAAATATTAATTCTTTCAAACCAAAAGCACACTTTATCTTTCTGTTACTTTGTATCAGATTTAATTTCCCTCATCAATGTTTTCTACTTTTCAGAGCATAAGTCTTTTACCTCCTTGGTTAAGTTTATTCCTAGCTGCTAATTTTGATGTGATTTTAAATGGGATTTTTTTAAAGCATGCTCTTTGTGATGGTTCATTATTCATGCACAGATAAACAGACTTATGTATATTTATCTTATATCCTGCCACTTTGCTGAATTCACTTTAGCTCCAAGAGTTTAGGGAAACTTTAAGGTTTTCTATAAAAAGTATGTCATTTGCCCATAGTGACAGTTTTGCTCCTTCACTTGCAATTTGGATGCCTTCTCTTTGTATTCATTTATATTTTTGGGGGGGGCTGGGGGGATGGAGTCTGACTGCTGTGGCTAGGTCTTCCAAAACTGTGTTAAATAGAAGTGGTGAGAGGGGGCATCCTTATTTCTGAATTTGGAAGAAAATCTTTCAGAATTTTATCAGTGAACGTGATATTAACTTTTTTTTTGGTCATAAATGACCTTTATTATGTTGAGATATAGTCCCTCTATATCCTCTAAGAGTTTTTTATCATGAATTGTTGAATTTTGTCAAATTCATTTTCTGTATCTATTTAAATGATCATGTGACTTTTATTCTTATTTTTGTTAATGTGGTGTATCACATTGATTTTTTGGTGAATGTTGTACCATCCTTGGGTCTCTGAAATAAATAAAACCTGATAATGGTGTGTGTTTCCTTTTATATATTAATGGATTTGGTTTGCACATATTTTGTCAAGGATGTTTCCATCTATGTTAATAAGTGATATTGGCCTGCAATTTTCATTTCTGTGATCTTTTTTTGAGTTTTGGTGTCAGTGTGATGCTATCCTTGTAGGATGGTTTCAGATATGTTCCTTCTGCTGCATTTTTTTTGGATAAGTCTGGAAAAGACTAGTTTTTAATTTTTCTTTATATTTTCGTTAAAATTCACCTATGAAGTTATTTGGTCCTGGACTTTTGTTCATTGGGAGTTTGTTTTTATGATGTTTGTTGTAGTTTTTGACTGATTCAACTTCATTACAGTTAGCTGGTCCGTTCATATTTTCTCCTTCATGGGTCATTTTTGGAAATAGTCCATTTCTAGGAAGTTGCCCATTTCTTGTGGATTGTCCATTTTATTGGTGTATAATTGTTCATAGTAATTTCTTTTGATCATTTGTATTTCTGTGGTGTCATTTGTAACTTTTTTTCATTTCTAATTTTATTGATTTGGGCCCTCTTTTTTTTATTGATGTGTCTGCCTATCTGGAGAAGGCAATGGCAACCCACTCCAGTACTCTTGCCTGGAAAATTCCATAGATGGAGGAGCCTGGTAGGCTGCAGTCCATGGGGTTGCCAAGAGTTGGACACAACTGAGTGACCTCACTTTCTTGCACTTTTCACTTTCATGCATTTGAGAAGGAAATGGCAACCCACTCCAGTGTTTTTGCCTGGAGAATCCCAGGGACGGGGGAGCCTGATGGGCTGCCGTCTATGGGGTTGCACAGAGTCAGACATGACTGAAGCGAGTTAGCAGCAGCAGTTGGCTATTTATCAATAGTGTTTATTTTTTCAAAAAATAAAGTCAATTTCATTGATTTTTTTCTATTAATTTTTTAGTCTCCATTTCATTTATATATGCTCTTTATGACTTCTATTAACTTTGGAACTTTTTTTTTTATTCTTTCTAGTTCTTCTAGGTTTAAAGTTAGATTGTTTATTTGGTATTTCCTGTTTGCCAAGTTAAGCTTGTATCACTTGCCTCTTAGAACTACTTTTGCTTTATTTCATAGATTTTGAATTGTGGTACTTTATATTTTTTTTGGCTCCAGGTATTTTTAAAATTTCTTGTTTGATTTCTCAGTGATCATTGGTTGTTCAGTAGCTTATGTATTAGCCTTTACATCCTTGTGTTTTTAGCAGTTTTTCTCTTGTAATTGATTTCTAGTCTCACAGCACTGAAGTAGGAAAACTTGATATGGTTTCAGGTTTCCTAAATTTACTGAGGCTTGTTTTGTGGCTTAGCAGATTAAACTATCTTGGAGAATGTTCCCTGTGAGCCTGAATAGAATGTGTGTTTTTCTACTTTCGAGTGGAATGTTATATATACATATATCTGTTAAGTTCATTAGGTGTAATGTGTCTTTCAAGGCTAGTGTTTCTTTTTAATTATCTGCCTAGATGATATATTTACTGGTATAAGTGGGGTATTAGAGTCCAGTACTATTATTATGCTACTTTCAATTTCTCCCTTTATATCTGCTAATATTTTATATATATATATATATATATATATATATATAAAATATTAGCAGATATATATATATATATATGGGTCCCTTTGTTGGACATGTGCATATTTGCAATTGTATCTTTTTTTTGGATCGATCCCTTGAGCATTATTTAATATCTTTCTTAGTCTATTGCTATACTTTGTTTAAGTCTATTTTGTCTGATGTAAGCATTGCTACCTCAATGTTCTTTTGACTTTTATTTGCATAGAATATCTTTTACCACCCCCCTACATCCAGTCTGTGTGTATCTTTAGCTCTGAATTGACTCTTTTGTTTTGTGGCATATAGATGGGCCCTGTTTTTGTACAGACACTCTGTCTTTTGATTGCAGCATTTACTTAATTTCTATTTAAAGTAATTATCAATAGTTGGGTACTTATTGTCACTTTGTTAATTGGCTTTGAGTTATTTTATAATTCTTCTTTGTTTCTTAGTTCTTTTCTATCTGTTATGTTATTTTGGATTACTCTCTCTTTTTCTGAGTGTGAATCTATTATAGATTTTTGGTTATCATTAGCTTTATATATAGCTATCTATCTATCTGGATATTTTAAAGTACTGATCTCTTAATTTCAAGGACATTTTAGCAAACTTGTATTTTTACTCCCTTCCCCCTTGTGTGTGTTAGTCACTCAGTCACATCTGACTCTTTGCAACCCCATGGACTGTAGCCCATCAGACTCCTCTACCCATGAAATTCTCCAGGCAAGAACACTGAAGTGGGTTTGGTCGCCATTCTCTTCTCTATGGGATCTTCCTGACCCAGGGATCAAACCTGGCTCTTCTCTTTTGCAGGCATTTTTTTTTACCATCTGAGCCATCAGGGAAGCCCTCTTCCCCCTTACAATTACTGTTTTTGACATAATAAGTCATATTTTTTATTTTGTGTATCACTTTTTTAATTGTGGATACAGATGATTACTACTTTTGTGTTTTAACTTTCTTACTAGCTTTGTGTGTGGGTGACTTAACATCTTACTGTATCTTTGCCTTTACTGATGAGTTTTTTCCTTCAGTAATTTTTATATTTCTAATAGTGAACTTTTTTCTCTTGGAGATGTCCCTTTATCATTTATTATAAAGCAGTTTTGGTGGTGTTGAACTATTTTGGCTTTTTGCTGTCTGTAAAACTTTTGATCTCTTCATTAAACCTGCATGAAAGCATTACTGGGTTGAATATTCTTTGTTGTATGTTTTCCCCTTTCATCAATTTAGATATATCACACCACTCCCTTCTGTCCTTTTTCTATTGAAAAGCCAGTTGATAGCCTTATGAGACTTTCCTTTTATGTAATTTGTTGTCTATCTCATAGTGCTTTTGATATTCTTTATCTTTAATGTTTCCCATTTAAATTACAATGTATCTTGGCATGATTATCTTTGATTTGATCCTGATTGAGACTTTCTAAGATTACTGGACTATGATTTCTGTTTCCTTTCCCAAGTTAGGAAAATTTTCAGGTATTATGTCTTCAAATATGTTTTCTGACCCCCTCTCTCTCCTCTTTCTGGAACCATTATAATGTTATATTAGAATGGTTGATGTTGTCTCAGAGGTCCTTTAAAGTATACTCATTTATTTTTATTCATTTTTCTTTTTTCTGTTCAGCTTAAGTGTTTTCCATTACTTTGTCTTTTAACTCCCTGATCCATTCCTTTGTATCATTTAATCTCCTGTTGATTCTTCCTAGTGTATTTTTCATTTCATTTCATTGTATGCTTCATCTATGGTTCCTTATATTTTCTATTTTTTGTTAAAATAACTTCTTACTCTTTTAATCCATTTTTCTGAGCTATTTACTCATTTTTATTATCATTACCTTAACCTGTTTATTGTATAAATTGCCTATCTCCACTTCACTTAGTTTTTCTGGAGATTTATCTTGTTCCTTCATTTGGAAAATGTCCATTTGTCTCCTACTTTGCTGTTTTTATTTCTTTGTAACTCATAGATTGGTTATGTTTATTGAGCTTGGAAAAGTGGCCTTTTATAAGAAACATCTTACACATCCTATCAGTGCACTCCCCTCTGGTAACCAGAGATATATGTTTTAGTGATGCCCTCTATGTATAGTCATGGGTCCTTCTGATATGGTAACTTGACTACTGTGGGTGGTCTGAAAGGCCTGACTGGTCCATGCTCTGGCAAGTTACCAAGCTCTGCCTTGAGAAAAGGCTACTACCTGCTCTTTTCAGGTGGAACTCAGTAATTATGAGACTGGCTGCATAACCACATGTGTCCTGGACCTCGTTCTGATCAACTATCACATACAGTTGTGTTCTAGTGTGGGTGATAATGGTGTCAGTGGTCTTGGATCTAATGTTGTTCTGTTGATGGTTGGGTTCTTGGGTGTTCTAAAACTGGTTGTGGCATTTTAATGAGTGGGGCTAGATCCTGGGACAGTTGGCTGAGGGGTACAAAGGATCTGAGTTGATGGTGGTCTGCTAGTGGGCAGGTCTGGAGCCCAGGTGGTACCAGGGCTGATGCTGGAATTCTACTCAGTGAACTGGGTACTCCTTTAGTTAGCTACAGTGGTCCTAGAGCTTGTGCCTATCCATTGGTGTGTGAGAATGGAGTTGTGTTAGCCTTCTTCTGGGTAGAGTGAGGTCCTGGGGTCTCTGCCTCCAAGACTCAGTGGTTTGGGATCTGGTGTTGGTCATCTAGTGAGTGGAATGTAGCTTAGGTTCTCCTGGGGTTAGTACTGCATCACAGGAGAGCAGAGCTGGATCTCAGAGTCCTAGTGTTAGTGTGTCAGCCTATTGGTTGGTAGGGCTTAGGCCAGATCATCCTAGAGCTGATGACTGCTCATTCATGGGTGAGAATGGTTCTTAAGTTAGCACTGGCTCACTAGAGCCCATGGAGTCCTGGGGCTTTTTCCTGCCTATTATTGTGTAGAGCTGGATGCTCAAGTTTCGGATTGCATGGCCCTTGGGGTCCTGGTATTAGTGTCAGCACAATAGTGTATGGGACGAGGTCCCAGGCCCTCTGGTGGATATTGCCATGCCCATGGGTGGGTTTGCTCTCAGGGAATCTTAAGGCAGCTTGCTTGCTGGTGGGTTGGAGCTGTGTCTCTGCCTGGCTAGTTGCTTGGCCTGAGGTATCTGTTCCAGGACTTGTATTAAAAGGATGTTGGGAATAGCCAGGTTCCAGTTCCAATAATCTAGAAGAGGGTTTCAACAGGATGCTTGTTAGCACCAGTGTCCAGGTAGTAGAGTGCGATTAGAGAAATAGTTGCCACAAATATATTTGCTCCCAGGTTGAGTGCCAGTTTCCTCTTGCTTCTTCCGGAGGCTCTCCAACATCAACAAGTAGGTCTGGCCAGACTCCTTTCAAATGACTTCTTCTACCTTGGATCACCTTGTTCAAATTCTTGTTTTTTTTTTAATTTTTTTAAAATTTTTTATTTTTTAATTGTTTTTGCCATACATTGTCATGATATCACCATGGGTTTACATATGCTTCCCCTCCGGAACCCCCCTCCCTCTTCCCTCCCCCCCCCGGGGAATCTCCCTGCACCAGCCCTGAGCATCAATCCTGGGCTGGCGATTAATTAGACATATGACAATTAACATGCTTCAATGCCCTTCTCCCATATCATCCCACCCTTACCCTCATCCACAAAGTCCACGAGTCTATTCTATACATCTGCGTTCCCCTTGCTGTCTCGTATGTTGGGTTCTCGTTACCGTCTTTCTAAATTCCATATATATGCGTTAATATACTGTATTGTTGTTTTTGCTTCTGGCTACTTCACTCAATTGAAAGAGCCACGTGTACCCCAATGTTCATCGCTGCATTGTTTACAATAGCCAGGACATGGAAGCAACCTAGATGCCCATCAACTGACGAATGGATAAGAAAGCTGTGGTACATATACACAATGGAATATTACTCAGCATCAAACTCTTTTTAGAAAAGGCAGAGGAACCAGAGATCAAATTGCCAACATCTGCTGGATCATCAAAAAAGCAAGAAAGTTAAAAAAAATCTATTTCTGCTTTATTGACTATGCCAAAGCCTTTGACTGTGTGGATCACAATAAACTGAAAGAGATGGGAATACCAGAATATCTGACCTGTCTCTTGAGAAACCTATATGCAGGTCAGGAAGCAACAGTTAGAACTGGACATGTAACAACAGACTGGTTCCAAATAGGAAAAAGAGTATGTCAAGGCTGCATATTGTCACTCTGCTTATTTAACTTATATGCAGAGTACATCATGAGAAACGCTGGTCTGGAAGAAGCACAAGCTGAAATCAAGATTGCCTGGAGAAATATCAATAACCTCAGATATGCAGATGATACCACCTTTATGGCAGAAAGTGAAAAGGAACTAAAAAGCCTCTTGACGAAAGTGGGAGACGAGAGTGAAAAAGTTGGCTTAAAGCTCAACATTCAGAAAAGTAAGATCATGGAAAACAAACAAACACAAAAGATCATGGCATCTGATCCCATCATTTCATGGCAGATAAATGGGAAAACAGTGGAAACAGTGTCAGCCTTTATTTTCTTGGGCTCCAAAATCACTGCAGATGGTGATTGCAGCCATGAAATTAAAAGATGCTTACTCCTTGGAAGGAAAGTTATGACCAACCTAGATAGCATATTGAAAAGCAGAGACATTACTTTGCCAACAAAGGTCCATCTACTCAAGGCTATGTTTTTTCCAGTAGTCATGTATGGATGTGAGAGTTGGAAGGTGAAGAAAGCTGAGCACCGAAGAATTGATGTTTTTGAATTGTGGTGTTGGAGAATACTCTTGAGAGTCCCTTTGACTGCATGGAGATCCATCCAGTCCATCCTAAAGGAGATCAGTCCTGGGTGTTCATTGGAAGGACTGATGTTGGAGCTGAAACTCTAATACTTTGGCCACCTCATGCAAAGAGTTGACTCATTGGAAAAGACCCTATTGCTGGGAAGGTTTAGGGGCAGGAGGAGAAGGGGACGACATAGGTTGAGATGTCTGGATGTCATCACTGACTCGATGGACATGGGTTTGGGTAGACTCCAGGAGTTGGTGATGGACAGGGAGGTCTTGCGTGCTGTTATTCATGGGGTCACAAAGAGTCGGACATGACTGAGCGACTGAACTGAACTGACCTTGGATCACAGAACATGTGAGATTTTGTGTGTGCCTGTCAAATATGGAATCTCACAGAAGTAGATAATGGATTTGTGGACCCACCAGGGGAAGGAGAGAGTGGTACGAATTGACAGAGTAGCATTGAAAAAAATATATATATAGTACCTGTATAACACAGAGAGCTCAATCTAGTGTTCTATGACAACCTAAAGGGGTGGGATCAGGTGAGTGGTGGAAGTGAAGTTCAAAACAGGAGGGGACATATGTATATTTATGGCTGATTAAAATTGTTGTATGGTAGGCAGCATTTTAAAGCAATTATCCTTCAATTAAAAAATAGCATAGAGTCTCTAAATCTCACAGCCCTCTAGGTCTCCCAAATAAAGCTCCATAGCCTTAAAAGCCAAATATTCTGGGGACTTACCTTCCTGATGTAGAACTACAAGGCTGGGAAATCTGATATCAGGCTCAGATCCACTGTTCTTTAAGGAGAACCTCTGTAATTGTAATTTTTCTCCCATTTGTGGGTTGCCCACTTGGGGATAATGGTATTAACTACATCTCAGTTCTACCCCTCCTGTACTCCTGGTTGTCTTCCTTCCTTCAATTCTTTCTTTTTTTAATTAACAAATTTATTTATTTATTGGCTGTACTGCATGGCTCGCAGAATCTTAATTCCCTGAATAGGGATTGAATCCTGGTCCTTCAGCACTGCGTACATCAAGTCCTTACCACTGGACCACCAGGGAATTCCCTGTGGTTCTTTCTTTATATCTTCAGTTTTAGAAAATATTTTCTGTTAGAGTCCTATTTTTCTCATTAACAATTTCTCTGTAAATAGCTGTAATTTTGATGTGCCTATGAGTAGAGTTAAACCCCAAATCTTTCTACCCTTGTCATCTTGGGCAAAGTTTCTGGAGCTTACCTTCACTAAAATTATTTAAGGTTAGGTTTGACATATCCAACTTTAGTGCCTAGCATAGTGGTTCAAATATAATGATCCATCATTAAATATGTATTACAAAATACAATTCTAAATTTATCTTTATTTTAAAAAGCTGAAGTTTTATAATTTTACACAATCTTATATTTTGGGTCAGAACACTGGGTGATCACTTCTATTAATTTTATGTATTATCCTTTCCTTCAATTTCCAAACTCTCCCATTTTCAAGAGAAATAAGTACTCTAATAGACCCCGCCCCCCCAAAAAAAGCAGTATTTAGCAATTACAAAGTTTTAGTGGCTAAAGAGCTGTCACTTTTATCATTATTAAATGATAGTTACATATCTTTTCATAAATTGCAAGTGGTGGGGAATATCAGTCATGGAACTGAGTCTTATGATTTTCCATCTATTTTTTTTAAATATTGCTTAATTTCACAGACATGTGAAAAAATTTAAATAAGATTAAAGAACATATTACAAAAAGGGAATCTTCCCATCCCAGGCAACTCCTGTTACTTCCCAACAATTTCTTAGATATTCTTCCAGAAACATCCCATGTATACATGCAATCATCCTGTATGTGTTGACATGTAAATCAATATGTTGTCACTTAACAATGTCAGAGATCTTTCCATGACAATACAGAGCAACTCCATTCTTTTTAATGGCTGATTATCATATTGCTATAAATGTGTCTGTGTGTGTATTTTAAAATCAATCTTCTATTGATGAATAGGAATCTGAGAAGGGGAGGTGACATATCATTACTGTTTTGATGCATTGTATTCTTTTTAAAAAGGGAGGCTTTCCTGGTGGTTCATATGTTAAAGAATCTGCCTGCAGTGTGGGAGAATTGGGTTTGATCCCTGTGTTGGGAAGATCCCCTGGAGGAGGGCATGGCAAATCACTCCACTATTCCTGCCTGGGGAATCCCCATGGACAGAGGATCCTGGTAGGCTACAGTCCATGGGGTCACTAAGAGTCAGAAATGACTTAGGGACCAAACATAGCGCAGCCCATTTTTTTTTTTTTTTTTTTGCCTGTTGTATCATTCATTTATTTATCTATTTATTTATTTATTTAAAATTTTCTTTACATTATTGTGTTGGTTTTGCCATACATTGACGTGAATCTGCCATGGGTATACATATGTTCCCCTTCCAGAAACCCCCTCCCTCCAAAGAAAAGTTTTAAACCAGTCTAAGACTTGTAATAAGCCACACTTTATTGAAATGAAACTGGAGATGGCCTTACCTACTATAACTTTGGCAGAAAATAGTGCATAATGGTATAGTACTTCACCAACATTACTCAAGGTCAGGTTTGACAAAGGTAGCTTTAATACTAAGATAAGGCAATGGCTACCCACTCCAGTACCCTTGCCTGGGAAATTCCATGGACGGAGGAGCCTGGTAGGCTGCAGTCCAAGGGGTCGCAAAGAGTCAGACACGACTGAGCAACTTCACTTTCACTTTTCACTTCATGCATTGGAGAAGGAAATGCAACTCACTCCAGTGTTCTTGCCTGGAGAATCCCAGGGACGGTGGAACCTGGTAGGCTGCTGTCTATGGGGTCACACAGAGTCGGACATGACTGAAGTGACTTAGCAGCAGCAGCAGCAGCAGCAACAGAAGCTTTAGTATTTAACAAGGTGCCTGGCATATAGTATCAAGTCAGTAAATATTTACTGCATGAATGAACTTTGAAGCTTTTTTTTTAATGGTAGTTTGAAATTTTCTATTTTATTTGTTTATTTTTGTTGTTGTTGTTTTATTTTAATTGGATAAAATTCAACACAAAATTATAGTTTCAACCTAGATAGTTGGTTGACTGCATATATGGTTAGTGTAGTGTTTAAAAGTCAGAGAAGATCTTGAAGTTATTTTGTTTTGTGTGCTTATAAGCTTTGTACTATAAGAAGTGTCTTACTCATCATGCAAAAGAAGTCAATTAAGAGTAGTCCCTTTGTTTACAATATGATATATTTTCAGCAGTTTAAGTCATTTTCAATTGATTTCCTTTCTTTGGCTTTTTGTTTCATTAACATAGTTTTACTAAAATAAGATAACCAACAAGGACCTACTGTCATACTCTATAGAACAAGGAACTATACTCAATATTCTATGATAAGCTATAATGAAAAATAATACATATACATATATATATGTATGTATATATAACTGTGGTGTACCCCAGAAACATTGTAGATCTACTATACTACAAATAGAAATAAATAAAAATAAAACAAAACTAGCTTCTCTTTATTTTTATTTTAAATAAATATCCATATCCATAGTGAAGTTCCAGACAGGAGTCAGTCTACTAACTGCAACTAGTCTTCAATGAACTAAGTATAGAATTTGAAAGTTTTAGAAAATTTTGTGGAAATTTGATGGAGCAAATTTATGTCCATTGACTCAATAATGTAAAAAATATGAGCACATGATTTATATACCTTTATTATTTCTCTTCCATTTTCCTAATTATTTTTATTGTACTTCACAAAATGATCTGGAGCAAGTTGATGATTTGGAAAATCAACTGCTCTTATACCACAGGTAGTTTGAGAAATGCTGGTTTAGAAGATGTTTACAAAATGCTCTAGCTGTCTTCATATTTTTTAGCTAATTTTCTGGTAAAATTCCCATTTCCTTTACTCTCCCAGAGATACATATTCAAAGAAACAAAAATTCCAAGTGATTCTTTTCTGATCATGTTAATTTATTAGTGGATCCTCACTTTTGGCAAGATTTAATGTTTAAAGTTTCTGTGATGTTGCTATTCTGAAACACTCTATGTATGACAAAAATATTTTAAGATAATTATAATTTTTAATTGCAGAATGATGATCCAACTTAACCATCAATCTGTTTAAAAGTGACATAAATTCTCAAAGTGCTTGACAGTGATGTTAATCTATGATATTTAAGTGCAAGTGATTTCCCTCATTTGTACCAGCTTAATTTTCAAAACACCTAAAAGTAGTTTTAATTTTCCTTCTATTTTTTGCATTGAGTTGCCTGAATACCTTACTTTAATCTCTTTCTTCTTTATTACTCCTCTTACAGCCTATACGTTGTTGTTGTTGTTTTAATATTAAGTTTTTCCATATATCCTTTTTTTTGTAGTTTGGCAAGAGTAAGGCTTTATTGTAAGTATTTATGGTCCTTTCCCCCCTCTTTCCATAAACAGGCACTCTAGAACCATTGGATAACTTGTTTTGTTTTAAAAACTGAGCATAAGAATCGTTTTTTTTTTTTTGCCATTTTAATGGTGTTCATTTTAAAGTATGAACGACAGTTTGACACTAAGCTTGCTGTTATAATAAAAATAAGTTTTAGTTAGATAGTAGTTCTTGACCAAAGATATCAAATTTTGACAGATAATTAAATGTTAATTGTCCAGCACTGATGTAATAGTTAAGGTTTATTATGGCCATATGTTCACTACTACTCAGTGGCAGAGCTGCCAAATTAATCCTGGGGTCTTTATTTCCAGGCTAAGTACCATGCACTGTCTTCTTCAGGGATTCATTTTGTCCTTTAAAACATAAATCTAGACTTTGATTTTAAATTATTTCATGACTTAGGAAATTAAAACTTAGCAGGTATTTATTGAATATTGTTTATATTGCAGTCATTGTAATACATATGATATGATGGGGGAAAATTCAAATCTGAATAAGTTACTTTGCCAAGGTACTCACTTTTAATGCTCAGGAAAAACAACCCATAACATGCCAAAAACTGACCACATGTTTTTATTTGTAAACCAAATGCTAAGCCTATTTCAAAACTTTTGGTTATAAGTTAAATATAGTTAGATATAGAAAAGTAAACTCTAAAAAAAACTAAAGATTACATGTTACTGTTCCTGAGCATTCTAGTTGGCAGAATTTATTGGAAGAAATGAACTGACTCACACAGTGTGAAGTGAAATAAAGAGGTAAGGAATCTGTTCTTATTACCAGGAAATTATATATGGAAAAAAAATATAAGAAGTAGAGTGCTAGTTTCTATGAGATTTTGTCACATTGAATGATATTTTAAATATAATATTTGGAAAAAGAAAGAAAAAAGTAAGATTGATAAGAAGCTTGCAGAACTATGAATAATAGCAGAACAGTGATTAGAGCAATATTTTCAAAATTTTTTTTTAAATTTTCTTTACTTTATTGTGTTGGTTTTGCCATACATTGACATGAATCCGCCATGGGTATACATATGCTCCCCCTCCAGAACCCCCCTCCCTCCTCCCTCCCAATTCCCTCCCCCTGGGTCATCCCAGTGCACCAGCCCCGAGCATCAAACCTGGGCTAGCGATTGATTTCACATATGATAATTAACATGTTTCAATGCCATTCTCCCATATCATCCCACCCTTGCCCTCTTCCACAGAGTCCACGAGACTGTTCTATACATCTGCGTTCCTTTTGCTGTCTCGCATACAGGGTTCTCGTTACCATCTTTCTAAATTCCATATATATGCGTCAGTATACTGTATTGTTGTTTTTCCTTCTGGCTTACTTCACTCTGGATAATAGGCTCCAGTTCCGTCCACCTGAGTAGAACTGATTCAAATGAATTTTTTTTTAATTCTGAGTAATATTCCATTGTGTATATGTAACACAGCTTTCTTATCCATTCGTCAGTTGATGGGCATCTAGGTTGCTTCCATGTCCAAAATATTTTTGAAATAAATAAACTTATCTTCAACAAAGTATTTTAGATAGAAATTAGATAAATATTAATTTTATTCATGAAAGATGTGTTAAATACAAGTGCAGTCTAAAATTTATTTGTTTGCAAAATTCCCAATTAGGTATTGTATGTTTCAATGATGACTATTTAAAAGTGAGCATTTAGGGCTTTTCTGGTGGCTCAGTGGTAAAGAATATGCCTGCCAATGCAGAAGACATGAGTTCAATCCCTGGTCTGAGAAGATCCCACATGCCTCAGAACAACAAAGCCCATGCACTACAACTGTTGAGCCTGTGCTCTGGAGCCAGGGAGCTGCAACTACTGAGCCCATATGCCACAACTACTGAAGCCCATAAAGCCCATGCTCAATAATAAGAGAAGCTACTACAATAAGAAGCCCATGTACTACAGCTAGAGAGCAACCTCTACTTGCCACAACTAGAGAAAAGCACACACAGCAACAAAGACCCAGAACAGCCAAATGTCAACAAATAAATTATTGTAAAAATGAACACTTAAAATATGTTTAATTATAATTATAATGCATATAAAAGTGTTTTATAAACTATAAGGTACTGTATAAATATGTGACATTTTATATATTAAGTCCTATACTTTTATGAGAGGTATATTATTGGAGAGGGCATTCAACAAAATCAAAGATAAATAATGAGATAGAAAATGGTTTGTAACCACCAGCTTGATTTTTGTAGACTAATAAAGATGAATAAGATATCATTATGAAAATAATAAAGTGGCAAAAATATTATTTTCTGTAATTGCTAGATATTAGTAAAATCTTACTGAGCCAGGGTCACTAGGTTTAAATCAGATTAAACACTCAGGTTCAATTGATCATTTTTTATTTTGAATCTGTAGAATTACACAATCTGTATTTTACAATGGCAATAAAACATATTTTCATTCTTCATAATTTCAAGATTTGCTTCCAGGAGTAATGGCTGTGCCTGAAAGAAAGGAGTTTCAATGCTTTAGAAATTCTATATAGCAATGGTTCAAAGATGTTGTTCTTCAGTTCCTCAGTTGTGTCTGACTCTTTATAACCCATGGGCTGCAGTACAGCAGGCTTCAACATCCTTCACTATTTTCCAGAGTTTGCTCAAACTCATGCCCTTTGAGATGATGATGCCATCCAACCTTCTTATTCTGCGTTGCCCCCTTCTCCATCTGCCCTCATTGTTTCCCTGAATCAGGGTCTTTTCCAATGAGTCAGCTCTTTGCATCAGGTGGCCAAAGTATTGGAGCTTCAGCTTCATCATCAGTCCTTTCAATGAATATTCAGAGTTGATTTCCTTTAGGATCGACTGGTATGATCACCTTGGAGTGCAAGGAACTCTCAAGGGTCTTCTCCAACACCACAGTTCAAAAGCACCAGTTCTTCAGTGCTCAGTCTTCTTTATGGTCCTACTCTCACATCCATACATGACTAACAGGAAAAACCATAACTTTGACTAAACAGATCTTTATCGGAAAAGTGATGTCTCTGCTTTTTTATATGCTGCCTCGGTTGGTCATAGTTTTTCTTCCAAAGATCTTTTAATTTCATGGCTGAAGTCACCATCCACAGTGATTTTGGAGATCAAGAAAATAAAATCTGTCACTGTTTCCATTGTTTCCCCATCTATCTGCCACAAAATGATAGGACACGATGCCATGATCTTAGTTTTTTGAATGTTGAGTTTTAAGCCAACCTTTTCACTCTTCTCTTTCACCTTTATCAAAAGTCTCTTTAGTTCCTCTTTACTCTGCCATTAGTGTGATGTCTTCTGCATATCTGAGGTTATGATATTTCTCAAGATTGTTAATTCTATATTTTGGATTTGAATAGTACAGGAAAAGTAAATTTTAATTTGTTTCCCCTATTTTCCTTAGATCATATTATCCATTTTCTATTGACAGAACATTACCAAAATGAATATTCTCATTTCATTTGGCATGTTTCTGATGCCTGTGGGGTTACATTAAACCAATTCAATGGCTTCAAAGGAAGAGAAAGGATTAGAGTCACTAATTCTCTGGCCTTCATACTTCCACATTATAACCTGCTTTATCTTTGAAAATTTAGAAGCAGGAAGAGGACAGAAGTCTTTTTCTTTAGGAATAAATGATGACTGACTTTTCTCTACGTGATATGTAATAAAACACAGGGAGGATAAAAGCAGCTTCCACACACAGATATTAAAATTAGATTCTGTTACACTTAGGGCTGATCAATATGATTTTGTTTTCAGTCATGCTTCATATGAACATTTGTGACTTAGAGTTTGATGTTTACTAGTTTATTTTGTGTTTCATGAAACATGATAAATGTTATTATAGAAAATTATAGCTCTCTAAGCTGTTGGAAATAATATAAATAATGATGCCTTACCTTTATATTGTGCTTTAAAGTATGCAGAGCAGTTTCTTACAATGATTATATGCAGAATCTTTGCAAAAGTAATGGGAGGCATAGTACAGTCAAATAGTATTAATAGTCCTTTGAAATCATAGATCTAGTAATGAATATTTGTTCTATGACTTACTTGTTTGAGATTTGAACAAGTTACTTAATCTCTTTGAAACCTAGTTTCTTTTATTTTGTAAAAATGGTAATGACAATTAAAAATCAATCTAGCACAATTGTTATGAGGAACTCATGATCACATATGGTTATAGAAGTTGATTCCAAGGAGTTGAGATGTATTGTGTAACCAGAGTGAATTTTATTTAATTTACATCTACAAATGAAGCAGTGGAGGTTCTCAGAGCCTAATGTTCAACCAGGACTTGAAATTATATTTGTAATTTAATTCCAAAGCTTTACATTATATCAGCCTCCCTGTATAGACTCTCTACAAATGAGAATATAGCCCAATATAGTTAATATAGCCTAATATAGTCAATGAATTATTGAAATTAGTTCATTTAATGTGATTTACATTTTAATACTATATTAAAAGTATAGATGCCCGTGAGGTTTTTCTTATACTTTGAGTATCACGGTGGAATATCCTACAGTTCTAAAAAAACCAGTAGAATGTGCTGGAAGTGGCAACATCTGCTTTCTGAGCATGGGTGGTAAAAGGCAACACGGTTTTAGCTTTATTTGCTGAAACACTTGTACTTAGAGTCCTAAGCTGCCATCTAAAATATTTGTTTAGTCTCTTGTCCCATGCTGTGTGGCTTATGTCACATACAAATGTATGTGGTAGTTTGGTTGAAAGCTACTGTTGAGCCCAACTTTTTAGCCATTTCTGCCAAGATACAAAACATGTTAGTGAAGCCATCTTGAATCCTCCAGGCCAGACCATCTGCTCTCTGGTGTACAAGTGAACAACTATGGTTGAGGCCAAAAAAGGGCAGACAGATTGTTCAACTGGGCCTTTCCAGAATTCCGGACTTAGAATATCTGTGAAATATAATAAAATGCTTGTTGTTTAAGCCATTTAATTTGAGGGTAGATAGTTACATAGCAATAGATTACTGGAGCAGTCTGTTTACATAAGCAAATTTATCTTCATGGAATGCTTTTCCTGTCTTTCTGTCACTTTGACCACTTTCCTTTTGTCTCTTTGACAGTGATAACATATAAGTTCATAGTCAGATACTTATTATTTTAAAGGAAAACCAAACAGGTGAGGAAATGTCTTAATTCGAAGTGCAAAGGAATAGAGATATTGTTGTAGGACATGACAGATCCTATAAATGTATTATATAACAGGAGGAAATAAAATACGACACATAAAGAAGAGGATTGAATAAAAAAAATAATTGGAAGCAATACTTCAATGAAAATTGGAAATGACACATTAAAACAGTAGGTTAAGTAAAACTGTACTTTATTTATTTTTTAATTAGAGGGTTGAAATAGTGAGAATTTTGGCAGATGCATGGTCTTGTCGCAGTGATACAGGTTCTTCCATGTTCTTCCAAGGCACAATTAGATAACTTCTGCTGAGCATAAACAAACAATGGTAACTAATATTTGTTGAGGATACCTAATGCATCATCTTATTTAATTTTCATGCAAAGCCTGCAAGATAGGTATACTGTTGCTTCTATCCCCACATTAAATACAAGGGAAGTAAAATTCAAGTAGATCAAGGGACATAGCTAAAGTTTCGAGTCTGACTCCCAAACCTTTAGTCTTTTCCACTCAAGCTTCCAACTGCCAAAGCTATATAATAGGCCAGTTACCATTATTTTTCTTTTCTCTTGTATTGACATAGGTAGTAACATTAAGGTACAGAGACAATTTTCAATATCATGTTCATATCACCAAGAGTCAGAGAAGGGAATAAAGAGAACAGCTGAGAGAATGTGAGTAGCTGAATGCAAACTTAATCACACTACTGGAAATAAGAAGAGTCATAAATATTTATTTTTCTATTTCAGAACTATAAAAAGTATCCTCTAAGATTATATTAACATAATTAAATTATCAATGTTTTTGAAAATGAAAGCTCCTTAGCATGCTACATAAAAGGGAAAAAAAAAGTACTGCTTACTTGTCCAGAATTGTTGTGATTTGCAGTTTGAAGTCTGTAAATTTTCTGTGCTGATGTTTTCAATTCGTTGTCTATACATTTGAAAGTTTCTGTTGGAGATGTTTGCATTTATAGTCTACTAGATAGCAGGATTTAGGCTGAAGTCTAAGTTTCCCATGTGTATGTTTCCAAATAGTGTGCATTTGTGAATTTACTAGTTTGCTGGATCAAAGTCTAAAACTATAGTTAGCTTGCAGACTGAAGGAGGAGTTTACTAATGGAGGAGTTTGAAATTAGGGATTGATGAAAATGTGGTATGTAGCACACTTCCTTTGAAAGCCCACTGCTTGAATCTTCAGTCATGTTTGGATTTTTATAAAAAAGTGAGCAACAGGGAAGAGAACTACCTCCAAATAAAATAATATATCTTTAGTAGCAGCAGAGTTTTTATTTTTATAGCAGAAGCCACAGAACATTTTATTTGGTTGGCCAAAATATTCATCTTTTTAGTATAGTGGTTTTTCAAGCCTTTTAATTAGTGAACCATATTAAGGAATGAATTTAACTCATGACTCAGTACACACATGCATATATAACAAAAAAATTAAGAACTGAAATTATGGGGAACAATAATTACCTTACTGACATGTTTTGTTCTCATCTGTTCTACTCTATGCTACATTCTAGTCTTCTAGTCTAGTTTAGTCTAGTCTGCTTCATTTCAAAAGTAAAGTGTGACCCAATCCACTAAAATAATTAGATGATCTTACTTTATGACCTTCCCTCTGCCCATAGTCCTAGAATACAGTGATTTATAGATGAGAGAGCCCAGATTCTGAGTTATAGTAGAAGATGGGCCACAAGATGTGAGCAGTAGAAGGACACACACAAATTATCTTTTTCAAATGAGAAAAGAAGATGAGATATTCAATAGAGATGACTAATAGTTTGCCACTATTTGTAACACAATAAAATAATAGAAGAAATTATTTGTGGATTTTATAAATTTTTACCTTGGAGTAGGTTAAAAAAATTGGAATACATAAAATAAAGGCATAACTGAGATTTCAGATGACCATTATAGAGAACAGAGAGCAGTAAAATGAGTCAAATTCTTTTTTTGTTTGTTTTCCAGTGCATTTAAAAGTTATATGTAACTATACAGTAGTCTGTTAATTGTACAATAGCATTATGTCTAAAAGAAACAATATATATACCTTAACTAGAAAAATACTTTGTTGATAAAAAATGATAACCATCAATTGAGCCCTCAGTGAGTTGTAATCTTTTTTCTGGTGAAGAGTCTTACCTTGATGTTGATCGCTGCTGAATGATCAGACTTATGATTGATGAAGGTTGGAGTGGCTGTGACAATTTCTTAAAATTTAAGACAACAATGAAATTTGCTGAACTGATTGGGTCTTCCTTTTATTAATTATTTATCTATAGCATATAATACTGTTTGGAAGCATTTTATCAACAGTAGAAAATTCAAAGCTGGAGTCAGTGCTCTCAAGCACTGTTGCTCCTATACAAGCAAAGTTTATGCAGTATTCTAAATCCTTTGTTGGCATTTCAACAATTTTCATAGCATCTTCCTCACAAGTAGAGTCCATCTCAGGCAACTACTTTTTTAACTCATCCATAAGAAGCAACTCCTCATCTGTTAGTTTTATCTTGAGATTGTAGAAATTCAGATCTTCAGGTTCCACATCTAATCTGATTTCTGTTACTATTTTTCCCACATCTGGAGTGACTTCCTCCACTGAAACCTTGAACTCCTTGAAGTCATCCATGAGAGTTGGAATAAACTTCCAAATTCCTGTGAATGTTGGTTTTTTAAATTCTTCCCATGGATCAACAATGTACTTAATGGTATCTAGGACGGTGAATCCTTTCCAGAGGGTTTTCACCTTACTTTGTACAGATCCATCAGAGGAACCAATCTCCATGGCAGCTACAAACATTGCAAAATTTATTTCTTAAATAGCAAGACTTGAAAAGAAAATTTACTCCCTGTTCCATGGATGACTTAGTGGATATTGTGTTAGCAGGCATAAAAGCATTAATTTCATTGTCCATGTCCATTTGAACTCTTGAATGATATGGTGCATTATTAAGTAACAGTAACATTTTGAAAGGAATTTTTTTCTGAATAATTGGTTGCAGAGGTGGCTTAAACTCTTCAGTACATCATATTGTAAACAGATGTGCTGTCATCTAGGCTTTGTTGTTCCATTTGCACAAGCAGAGTAGATTTAACATAACTTTCAAGGACCCTAAACTTTTTGTAATGGTACATGAGCAATTCTTCAACTTAAAGTCACCATCTGTATTGTATAAGTCCCTAACGAGAAAGTCAACCTGTTCTTTGATACTTTGAAGCCAGGCATTGATTCCTCCTTCCTAGCTGTGAAAGCCTTAGATAGCACCTTCTACCACTCTAAGGCTGTTTATTGAAAATCTATTGTTTAATGTAGCTACTTTCATTAATTATCTTAGGTAGGTCTTCTGGATAACTTGCTGCAGCTTCTATATGAGTCTTGCTGCCTCATCTTACACTCCTATGTTGTAGAAACAGCTTATAGAGGCAATTTTCTTCCGATGCTGCATCATCTCTTCCAGTTTTTATAGGATTGAAAAGAGTTTAGTGGGCCTTGCTCTGAATCAGGTCTTGACTTAAGGTAATGCTGTGGCTGGTTCAATCTTCTACCCAGACAACCACATCTTTTTTAAACTTTTTAAAAATAAAAACAAGCAATTCAAACTAAGACCAATAAATTTTTCTTCATATAAGCATGGTTGTTTCACTTTCTTACCATTCATACATTCACTGGAGAAACACTTAATTTCCTTCAATTACTTTCCCTTTTCATATAAAAGTTGGCCAATTATTTGGCACAAGAGGTCTAGATTTTGGCTTATTTCAGCTTTTTATGTGACTTCCTCACTAAGCTTAATCAGTTTCAGCTTTCTATTTAAGTGAGAGATGAGGGACTGTTTGTTTCTCTTGAACACTTAAAGGACATTGCATAGTTATTAAATGGCCTAATTTCAATATTCTTGGGCCTCACAGAATAGGAAAGTCCATGCAAAGAGAGGGATAGAGAGGGGGTAAAGGCCAGTCCATAGAAAAGTCAGAACATACACATTTGATTAAGCTTGCCATCTTATATGGGCATGATTTCTGACCCTTGAAAAGAGTTACAATGGTAACATCAAACATTAGTGATCCCAGATCACCATAACAAATATAATAATAATGAAAAAGCTTGAAAAATTTTGAGAATTATAAAAATGTGACAGAGCATGAATTAAGCAAATGCTGCTGGAAAAATGAAGCCAATTGACTTGCTTGATGTGGGGTTGCCACAAACTTTCAATTTGTAAAAACTGCAGTATCCGCAAAGTAGAATAAAGTAAAGTGCAATAAAACTAATCATGCTTATTTTAAAAGCGATATTTACTCATTTACATATAATTAGCAAAAAAACAAAAACAAAAACAAATGCTATGAGTAAATAAAAACTACCCATAATTCAAAAACCTATTCAGTTCAGTTCAGTCGCTCAGTCGTGTCAGATTCTTTGTGACCCTATGAATCACAGCATGCCAGGTCTCCCTGTCCATCACCAACTCTGGAGTCTAACCAAACCCATGTCCATTGAGTCGGTGATGCCATCCAGCCATTTCATCATCTGTCATCCCCTTCTCCTCCTGCCCCCAATCCTTCCTAGCATCAGGGTCTTTTCCAGTGAGTCAACTCTTCGCATGAGGTGGCCACAGTATTGGAGTTTCAGCTTCAACATCAGTCCTTCCAATGAACACCCAGGACTGATCTCCATTAGGATGGACTGGTTGGATTTTCTTGAAGTCCAAGGGACTCTCAAGAGTATTCTCTAACACCATAGTTCAAAAGCATAAATTCTTCGGCACTCAGCTTTCTTCACTGTCCAACTCTCACTTCCATACATGACTACTGGAAAAACCATAGCCTTGACTAGATGGACCTTTGTTGGCAAAGTAATGTCTCTGCTTTTCAATATGCTGTCTAGGTTGGTCATAACTTTCCTTCCAAGGAGTAAGCATCTTTTAATTTCATGGCTGCAGTCACCATCTGCAGTGATTTTGGAGCTCATAAAAATAAAGTCTGACACTCTTTCCACTGCTTCCTTCCCCATCTATTTCCCATGAAGTGATGGTCTTAGTTATTTAATCATATTTTCATATAACTTTTATTCTTCTCATTTTTATCTTTATATGCATATTTTTCTTCAACAAAAACCGATGTCATATTATACATATTCTATCTTTTTACTTAAAATTATAAATATTTCTATGATATTGCATACTGTTTGAAAAATACTTTTCATGTGAACATTATATTAAAGATATATACTACAACCTATGTGTCTGCTTTTTGTTGTTAGAAATGTAGCTTGTTTTTATTTGCTCACTGAAATTTATAGTAAATTATAAATAATATTGCACTGAACATTATTGTAAGTATATCATAGTTGAATTTGAACTTCATGATATATTTTATAAGATGTGGATTTAATGGATCAAGAAGTACAATTATGTGTGCCTACATAAATATGTCATCAAATTTCATTCCAGGAAGGCTATAATAATTTGTTTTCAGAAACAGTCTATGAGACTGCATTTGACATTGATCATTTAAAAAAATAAAACATCACTATTATCTTAAGAAAATTGCTGATTTAATATATATTACTTTTATTTTTACTTTATATAATTTGCAATTATATTTGTACCTATTATTTTCTATAACTATAAAATTTGATTACAATACATTTTTCTCATTACACAATTTGAAATGATTAAGTATCTTTTACAATATCCTTTCAACAACTCCCAATGTGTGCCAATACAATTTAGAATTATAGACCTGGACTATTATTATTATAAAACTATTTCATTAGTGCAGCATTTTTTTTAAGTTATCATCATTTTTATTAGTACCATAAAATGGAGTCAACAAGTCTTTACCTTGAAAGAAAGTTTTCTAAGGAAATATTTCTTTTTTTTATTTATTAGTTTTGCCATACAATGACATGATATCGCCATGGCTTTACATATGCTCCGCCTCCAGAACCCCCCTCCCTCCTCACTCCCTCCTCCCTTCCCCCGGGAAATCTCGATGCACCAGCCCCGAGCATCAATCCTGGGCTGGCGATTGATTACACATATGATAATTAACATGTTTCAATGCCATTCTCCCATATCATCCCACCCTTGCCCTCATCCACAGAGTCGACGAGTCTGTTCTATACATCTGCGTTCCTTTTGCTGTCACGCATGTTGGGTTCTCATTACCATCTTTCTAAATTCCATATATATGCAATAGTATACTGTATTGTTGTTTTTCCTTCTGGCTTAATTCACTCTGTATAATTGGCTCCAGTTCCGTCCACCTGAGTAGAACTGATTCAAATGAATTTTTTTTTAATGCTGAGTAATATTCCATTGTGTATATGTACCACAGTTTTCTTATGCATTCGTCAGTTGATGGGCATCTAGGTTGCTTCCATGTCCTGGCTATTGTAAACAATGCAGCGATGAACATTGGGGTACACATGGCTCTTTCAATTCTGGTTTCCTCGGTATATATGCCCAGCAGTGGGATTGCTGGGTCATATGGCAGGTTTATTTGCAGTTTTTTAAGGAACCTCCACACTGTTTTCCATAGTGGTTGTACTAGTTTGCATTCCCACCAACAGTGTAAGAGGGTTCCCTTTTCTCCACATCCTCTCCAGCATTTATTGCTTGTAGATTTTTGGACTGCAGCCATTCTGACTGGTGTAAAGTGATACCTCATTGTGGTTTCGATTTGCATTTCTCTGATAATGAGTGATGTTGAACATCTTTTCATGTGTCTGTTAGCCATTTTTATGTCTTCTTTGGAGAAATGTCTGTTAAGTTCTTTGGCCCACTTTTTGATTGGGTCATTTATTTTCCTAGAATGGAGCTGCAGGAGTTGCTTGTATATTTTTGAGATTAATTGTTTGTCCGTTGCTTCATTGCCTATTATTTTCTCCCATTCTGAAGGCTGTCTTTTCACCTTGCTTATAGTTTCCTTTGTTATGCAGAAGCTTTTAATTTTAATTAGGTCCCATTTGTTTATTCATGCTTTTATTTCCAATATTCTGGGAGGTGGGTCATGGAGGATCCCGCTTTGGTTTATGTCAGAGAGTGTTTTGCCTATGTTATCCTCTAGGATTTTTATAGTTTCTGGTCTTATGGTTAGATCTTTGATCCATTTTGAGTTTATCTTTGCATATCGTGTTTGAAAGTGTTCTAGTTTCATTCTTTTACAAGTGGCTGTCCAGTTTTCCCAGCACCACTTGTTAAAGAGGTTGTCTTTTCTCCATTGTATATTCTTGCCTCCGTTGTCAAAGATAAGGTGTTCATAAATAACCTTACTTTACACCTAAAGGAAATAGAAATGGATGAGATGCAGAAGCCCAGGTCTAGTAGAAGGAAAGAAATCTTAAAGATCAGGGCAGAAATAAATGCAAAGGAAACAAAAGAGACCATAGCAAAAATCAACCAAGCCAAAAGCTGGTTCTTTGAAAAGATAAATAAAATTGACAAACCATTATCCAGACTCATCAAGAAACAAAGGGAGAAGAACCAAATCAACAGAATTAGAAATGAAAACGGAGAGATCACAACAGAAAACACAGAAATACAAAGGATCATAAGAGACTATTATCAGCAACTATATGGAAATAAACTGGACAACATGGATGAAATGGACAAATTCCTAGAAAAGTACAACTTTCCAAGACTAAACCAGGAAGAGTTAGATAATATTAATAGACCCATCACAAGCACGGAAATTGAAACCGTAATCAGAAATCTTCCAAAAAACAAAAGCCCAGGACCAGATGGCTTCACAGCTGAATTCTACCAAAAATTTAGAGAAGAGCTAACCCCTATTCTACTCAAACTCTTCCAGAAAATTGCAGAGGAAGGTAAACTTCAAAACTCATTCTAAGAGGCCACCATCACCCTAATTCCAAAACCCAACAAAGATGCCAAAAAAAAGAAAACTACAGGCCAATATCACTGATGAACTTAGATGCAAAAATCCTCAACAAAATTCTAGCAAATAGAATCCAACAACACATTAAAAAAATCATACATCATGATCAAGTAGGCTTTATCCCAGGGATGCAAGGATTCTTCAATATTCGCAAGTCAAACAATTTAATACACCACATTAACAAATTGAAAAATAAAAATCACATGATTATCTCAATAGATGCAGCGAAAGCCTTTGACAAAATTCAACATCCATTTATGATAAAAACCCTCCAAAAAGCAAG